>JAILXH010174775.1:0-19887 GCA_023558415.1 Piaractus mesopotamicus
TATATATATATATATATATATATGTATGTATGAATGATTGACTGAGGCTACCCTCTGCACTGGTGAGCCCCATGTCCCTTTATACTTCACACTGATCCCTTATTTAAGACACTGCAGGCAATGCATTCTGCTTAGCATTTCTAATCATTTTAAATTGTTAAACCTTCTTTCTTTCTTTCTTGTGTGAAGGTGGGAAAAAGAACAAATGTTAGCTGACATGAAATTTCCCTTTAGAGTCAGTGACAGCCTTAACAGGTCATCTTTAGCTTCTCCGAGCAACACATTCTGAAAAAAAACCTTATTAAGACTGCGACGATTAACGTTTCCTGTAGTTGACTATGGTTCCTATGGGCCTAGGTATGGAAATATTAAACATGTGAGCTGAAAATGCGCTTCAATTACAATAAATCTCTTTTTTACAGCACTTAAGTGGGCACTAAGTTAAGTATTTATTGTAATGTATTGTACTGCACTTATTGAAATGTATTGTTTCGTACTGTATTGTATCGTTTAATTCAGTTTCTTTTTATCTAGGTATCAACATGGGCTTTTGTTTCTAGCAATATCTGAGCTCAGGACTAGCTTTCTCTCTAACATATTTGCAACTAGCAAAGATACTTTCTCTGAGTTGACAACAAAGCAGTTTTTGTAAGTCGCTCTGAATAAAAGCGTCTACTAAATGCTGTTAATGTTAATGTAAATAATCTTGCCTCAACTCTGTCTATAGCAGGTTTAAGATAGACCCCATTTGAACCTGAGATACAGCACCATCTAGTGGTAGAAGTGTAATTTTTAAAAGACGGGTTTAGTTCAAACCACAACTGCACTTTAAACTGCAGCTTCTGAGGAGACAAATGGAGTTTAAGAACCCATGTGACTCATTCAGGTTTTAAACTTGGGTAAACTACACACCTGGCAACTTTGGCTCATGAGGCAACCAGCTCGGCACGCGCTACTCCTCACTACCCTGCCCTGTCATCTCAAAATTGCAAGCAATAAACTGTTTATACAATGACACTACTTTCTCATAATTTTATGTGTTCCATATAGTTTACAAAAAACTTTTGAGAAGAAATTGTTGAGCAACTGGTCACAAACATTATAATTTTGGAAAGTATTGTGGTCTGCCACGGGGCATGTTGTCTCTCAGGAGCTCACAAGCGTGGCCTTACTAAAAGGCTCATGGGAGTGACTGTTACTGTTGTGGTTTATGTTGTTGGACTGTTAGTATTTAAAGTGACCTTGCTGCTGTTTTCTCTGCAAATAAATGGCTTTTCTGCTTGATCAATTTAAATGAAAAGAGTGATTTTCAAGCAGAAGTATGGCTTCACCTGACTATTTTTCTACACAACACAATACAAACTAAAACAGCACCTATAGTGTCACCTGAGTTCGGTCATGTCCTCATTTCACATTCAAAGCATTCCATGTTGTAAAGGAAAACTGAGTGGACAGTGCACTTTATTCACAAACTACCAAACACTCATACACTCAGCTATCAGCGATTCACATAAAATAACACAAAAAGTAAAAATTGTTCATGGTCAGTGAATGGGAGAACAACATTTTAGTCATTTTATATTAACATATAAGTGAACAGTTTAGTAGGCTTATGTTACTTGTGCCTTCAAATGAATGTAAACTTCTGTTAGAAAAAAGTAAAAGAACTTCAAAATTTACATTAATTGCATTCATTTAAATATGTACTACTCATCATTCAGACCCAGTTATTACAGTAGCACAACAATTCACAAAAAAATCAATAAGCAGAATCACATAGTTAGAAGGTCATATACAACTGAACAGAATAAGGTTTGTAGTATGAAGTCAGCTCTATGGTCCAAGCAGCCCAGAGAGAATGAATTCATTTTCAGTATTCATACACTTTATGTCCAAAGATTTGTAGACACCCCTTCTAATTAGCGTATCAGCTACTTTAGGGTGCACCCCATTGCTGACACAGGCTTTCAAGTACTTGTATAATCTCCATAGAAAAGCACTGCCAGTAGAATGGGATACTCGGGAGCCACTGCACATGGCCCTGAGGTCACCAAACCCAATGCAAAACATTCATTCTGGGGTACAAAGCTCCCAAGCATTAGACTGATGAGTAGTGAAATTGTGTTCTTTGGAGTGAGAGAGCACCATCAGATACCTTTGGGCTGAGTTGGAGTGCAATTTGTAATTCAGAACTAATTATCCAATATCAGTATCTGACCTCACTACTGCTCTTGTGGCAATAAAATCCTCACACCAATGTTCCAACATCTAATGTAAAGCACTGCCAGAAGACTAGAGACTGTTATTGCAGCAAAGGGAGGAAAAATTCTCTATTAGTACTATTGATTTCCAAACAAATGTTTGATGAGCAGGTGTCTATAAACCTTTGGACAGAGAAGAAGTGCAATCATTATCATAATCGTTTGATAAAAAGTCTGTGAGAACATTCATAGCACCATCTCGTGGTAACTGCAAGAGCATCAAGAATGATGAGAAATAAATGTGTCTGTATAACACCAACTCATTGAGAAGCAACAGCTGAAGCTCTGTGGTCTGAAGTTTCACCAAGATGCCTTTTGTGTGAACAGATGTCAATATGCAATGTGAGATGTGGCTTTTAGCCTTGTGGATGATGGAAAGCCAGTAAATCATGATGATAAAGAGTTGAGTGGTAGGCCAGGCTGAAGATGTCTGTTGGGATCCAGCACACACTTCTGTCACAGACAGAAATGTGAAAATTAATAGAAAATGGTTCTTGATTATTCTTCTCCAAAGCCGATACAAGAAAATTTGACCATTTTCTGAGTGTCCAAAAGTACTTAAAGTTCAAAGTTAAAGTGGTGTTGGAAAAGTATTGTAATTCCTATGAGCACAGACAGACGCAATCAGTAAGTAGGCTGTCAGAAAGTGAAAGAGAAAGTGGAAGAGAGAGAGAGAGAGAGACAGAGAGAGAGAGCACTGTCACTGTGAGATGGCTTCCACGTATTCCACATTTTGTTGAAATAGATTAAAGCGTTTTTTATTTGCAAGGGATCCCCAGGTCTTCGTGTCCTTTGCTTCTGTTTCTCCTTAATGGGCTGTGGCAAAATTTAGCCCACCCAGCCTTCCCAGATCTGTCCCCTGTAGGGAATGAAAGTAAAATAAAAACAATCAATATAATTCTTGTGACTCGTCTTAAAATAAGGTCTCCTTAACCTTCTAAGTTAGCCTATGTAGCTGCTATATGTAATGGACGAAAAATGTAGATAATTAAACACACAAAAGGCCAAAGTGAAGAAATATATCAATAGGTCACTCCACACCACCCAATGCGCTAGTAACAGAGCTGAAAGAAAACAAAGGATTCTCCTGCATCTATAAAAGAGTACTTTATACACAGCCATCAAAAAGGAGGTCATTAAAATGCCAAATAGCAGGTGCCCCCACAGGGACAAACAGCATGCAGGTAGGCCATATGACACACAGAGGCAGCCCACTCAGGAAGAGAAGTCGGTAGCTGGCTGAATTATATGGAACAGATGGGTTTTATGACAAACTCACATTGGTTTTGAGGAAGGTTTCTTCACTCTTGGCCTCTTTCGACGATGAAGGGGCCTAAAGCATGCAGAGTGCACACGCACACACACACGCACACACACACACACACACACACACATATATATATATATATATATATCCATATAAGACAACACAAGTGATTATTGCTTACCCCATTCAAATGCAAAGATAACATAGCCTGTTGGGTTTAAAAAGCTCAACTAGCAAACTCAAGATCAGTCATTAATGAAACATGCCTGTGTTTTTTTCAACGTAATCTCTATATGCCACGTTTGTAGTATGTGATCAATTCCTAAACACAATAATTTTCCTGTACTTAGAAAAAAAACCCCAGAAAAAACATGTGTTTTGAGCTAACAGGTTTTGTGTTTTTTTATACTAAGTACAGAGAAACATATCAGAATCACTGTTCGTTCTAATTGGCTGTATGCTACATATGCAGCAGACAGAGATTAGTTTGATAAACATTGGAATACGACTTTAACTTGTATGGGCCTTATGCTTGACAGAACATTTTCTACAGTTGGGAACATTAGTCATTCACTGGTCACTCATAGTGATCATGCAAAAACACAAACTGGTACATTTGTTAATTTGTCTTTTTGAAGAGGATCGAATGAGACAAAAATGAAGCAAAGCAATTAGTAAATGCAGAATGAAGTCATACCTGTAATCATTGAAGTTGTTTTGTTCTTTTGGCCCTGCAAAAAATGTAACATCTTGGTTATAAGGAATAAAAGTATTCAAAGACTGGTAACATGCACAATGATGTCTAAGGTGATCTAAAGTGGAAATGGTGAGGAAGCAATTTTAAGGAGGGTGTACATAATGTATGCAGTAATGTTATGCTAAATGCTATGCCATATATTTTCTTTCCTTTTAATTGAACAGTTTGGATAATTACATAAGTCTCTCAGAATGTCATGACTAGGTAAAATTATCAGCCAACATAGTCAGATAAGTCGGTTCAGAGTAAGATAGAAGTAAAATAATGTGTAATGAGATTACTTTTTCCAGGAAGTAATAAGTAACAAAATCCCATTACATTTTGAGAAAAGTAATTAGTAACTTGAATGGATTACATTTTTTGAGTAATTATCCCAACACTGGAGCTAGCTATACTAACTGACTGATAAGGAAGGATAAGGAAGCGTTGTGAATGTAGTGACAAACTCTTAGCTTTTCTCTTTTGTTTTTGCATTTCATTGCTACACGTGAACATTGAACGTGCTGTGGTAATGCTCTTCTATAGTCTATAAGGCTCTCCTTCCAGGCAGACTGGAATACTTCTAGTTTAGTCAGCCGTCATTTTCACTCTAGTTTCACTCTAGTTCACTCTGACAGTCTGTTTTAAAGCTCGAGTATGATCATTGTACCACGGGGCAAGCTTATTCTGCCTTATTATTTTACTTTTTAAATGGAGCTACATTATCTAGAGTAGATTGAAAAGTATCGTCTAAGCACTTGGTTATAATATCTAATTCGGTAGGATTAGTCGGACAGCTGATAGAAGCTGATAATTGTGTGAGGTTTCTGATAAAGCAACCAGCTGTGGAGGAAGTTGTAGTCCGCTTAACATGATAGCATAGTGATGAACGTACATGACCACTAAAGCGAATTTCATATGAGATTAGGTAATGATCTGAGACTGCTGTGCTCTGGACGAGAATGGCTAAGTGATCTATGTTTACACCAAAGGTCAGAATTAAGTCTAAAGTGTGGCTGCAACAATGAGTGGGCCCCTTTATATTTTGAGTGAATCCTACAGAGTCTATGATAGATATAAAAGCCTTACTTAGTGGATCGTGTGGTTTATCACAGTGGATATTAAAATCTCCAACAATTATTACTTTATTTGAAAACGTTAATAACTTGATAGTAAGTCAGAGAATTCCTGTAAGAGCTGAGAATACGGCCCTGCGGCCTATAGATTGTAGTTAGTGAAAAGGAATTCTTATTTGTTACTTGATCACTTATATTAAGAAAAAGAACACCAAAAGAAGAGAATTTGTAGCCCACTGTCTGGCTCACGCCTAAAGCTTTTGTATGGATGGTTGCTATACCTCCACCCCAGCCGCTTAAACGAGGGCTATGCACATAACTGTAGCCTGTGGGGGTGGCTTCATTTAGACCAAAGTATTCATCAGGTCTAATCTACGTTTCTGTGAGGCACAGAGCATCTAAATCATGGTCGGTCATAATTTAATTTACAACGACTGCATTAGATGTAAGAGATCTGATATTAATCAAGTTACTAGAGCAAACTTTCTGAGGATTTTTGATGCTTTGTTTTATTCAGAGAACAGACACAGTCTCAATTGGGTGGAACCTATGTGGCGTCTCAAGGCAGCTAGCAGACAGTCGGTTTACCCTATTTGTCTGCTGTCTGGTCTTGGCCCTGGTTTGTCAGCGACTGACTGTCCTACACTGACGGCTATCTGAGAGACTACGAGCTATGCTACATGAAATGAGAGCAGCACCCTCCCATGAGGGGTGGATACCGTCCCGACTCAAAAGACCAGGCTTGCCCTCAAAAGTAGACCAATTATCTACAAAATCCCACATTGTTTTCTGAGCACTACTTGGACAATCAGCAGTTCAGTGACCATAACGTGCTGTAGATCTCGGCGCCACATCTAACTGGGATGGGGCCAGAGCATATTACGGCATCGGACATCGTCTGGGCTAATATACACACCTCTTTAATGTTATCTAATGTTTTTTTTTTGACTGCCGCAGACGAACGTCATTAGTACCCACTTGAATGACTATCCTTGAATATCTACGGCTAACTAGCAGCTTCAGTTTTTGTGCCGTAAAATAGAATCACCTATAACCAGAGTTCTTTTAACAGGCATCTCAGAGGGTGTCTCACTGAGTGGGGCAAACCTGTTGGACACGTGAATGGGACATGAGTGGTGCTCGCGTGGGGTAGCTTTAGCTTTGCCCTGCTCTTTTCTAACTTCCAGATGCACACCTATAACGGTATAGTCTTCTCTGATTGTATGGACTGGGGAGTGCATACGATAATCAACATTTTTTAACAGCTGCAGTTAAACGAACCTGAAAGTAGGAGCTGATGTCACCATCAGCACCCTTACTTTTTGTGTGCCTGTGTGTAATATACATGCATAAATCGTGTTGCTGTGTGACTAACCTGTATCAGGGCTGCACTGCTTCTGACCTTTGCAGCTGCGCAGCTTCATGAGCTGCAGATGCATGTAGTTGAGAGCATTGCGATCCAGTGAACCAACAGCATTTATCAGCTGCAGACAGCGAACAAACACACAAGCAGACATTCATTTTGTGAGTTTGCCATTTATTGAGTTCCCTTCTATGGTAAAGGCTATTGAAAGATAACTTAGTGTGGGTTTCAAAATCATCATCTGGCTGACCCTGCTGTGTTTACCTGATAAGGGTCCGTGTTGAGGTCAAAATACTCCAGGAATCCAGTGGCAAACTCACAGAACAGGAAGTTGTGAGTGTCATTGATGGTCCTCAGACACCAGTAGGTGTTATTGTTGGCACTCGTACAGGCACAGAATGGCCCCACTAGTAACATTTCAAAAAGAGTAAAACATTTGGAAAACACCCCCAGACATTATGTGCTTTATTAATGTATACAAACCACATATTTTCTATTTTAATTATATTTGTTACCTAATCAAGATTTTGTGATTTGTTACTTAATCACCATATCGTTGCTGTCCAAAGGATCTCCAAAACTTTTCAGAAGAGGGCGAAAACTTCTTTGCTTTCAACGTAAGCCGATGTGAAGAGATTTTATTCGAAGCAATTTTGGAGCAGTTCTGTTAGTCTATCATCATGAACTATTCACATGTAAATTGTGAAGAGTCTAATATGTTTAATATGCCTAATGTAAAAGTCAATATTACCTGACATATATATATCTATCAGTTCATTCATCATGAACCTTTGACACATTGTGACACGCTGGCATTGTTATTAAAAAAAAAACAACAACAAAAAACAAGCAAACAGAAAAAAAATTCAAAAAGTTTTTGTTCTGTTGGCGATGATATATCGCCATATTAACCCATGTATATTACACCAGTTGAAATGATTCAACATATTATATGTTCTGTTATGTATCATAGCTGCTGGGATAGGCTCCAGCATCCCCTGCAACCCAGAAAGATAAACAGTTTTAACAGTGTGTGTGTGTGTGTGTGTGTGTGTGTGTGTGTGTTATGGATCATATTTCTTCTAAATGGGGGTCCAATTTAGCATCGGTTAGCTGGAACAAAGCCTGTGCCGTGATGAGTGGCATGTGTGGCTCGCTAACTAAGCTCTTGAAAGCTTAGCCAAAGTGCTACAGTCACAAACACTGCAGAACAGGTTCGATCTCAGCTTTCTGTCACTCCAACACCAGCCACTTTACTTTTTGCTCTCTCAGACATTAGTTTTTTTAATCGTCTAATCTTTTGTAGGCAGAGCAGCACTTTGCCACCTTGGCCACCGCGCATGTCCCATGCTAACTTTATAGACAACAAGATTCAAAATGGTAATAATGTTTAAAAACAGAATTATTTCACCACTTTTTTTGTTTTTAGAGAGGATCAATATCCCCAACAATTATCCCCAACTAGTTAATGACGATTTTTCAAAAGAATGTCAGTCTTTTAATGACACTTTTTGTCACTTTTGGTAACAAGTTTTTGAGTGTTACACTCAGAAGTTAAAGTTGCCATTCATAGAAAAAGAACTATAACTATTTGTTACAGTTCAGTTAAGTGCACTTTTGGTGTTTGGCCTTTATAAAAAGCCACCTCACTTCACTAGAGCATCAAAAATTGTAGGTTGATAACTAATTTAATTGACAGGGACAGCCTTGGGTAAGAGTAAACACTAAAGTGTCCAGGGTAATGGACAGGGTTTGTAGAACCATGGCCTATCCTCATTTAAAGATTTGGGCTGCAGTGCCTTACTTGTCCAGAAGGGGGCAGTCTGCCAGTGCTGGTTATTGTGGGTGAAACAGGTAAGGCCGGGCATGCTGCAGGTGTCATTGTTCCGCAGACGCTTCAGCATCTTCCGCAGCTTCTTCCTGCGCTTCTGTTCCTTCAGCAGCCACTGCTTCTTATTTTTAGATGCCAGTCTGTTGACGTGTCAAGGTCAATGTAAGAGGAGTTGTCAATTAAAAACAATCTGAATAAAAAGAACCTTCACAATGAATCTGCATAGTTTTTTAAAGTTTCCTATTGGTTTCTCTTGCAGTAAGAAAAGATGGTCCACCCTCATATATATGCATAATTTTCCATATAGTGTTTTAATAATACAACATTATTATATATAGGTCTTTGAAAAAACTTCCTTCCTCATCTTTTACTAGAATTTTTTAAAAATCTTTTAAACACTATGCATAGTTTGCTATTATTCAGTTAAGGGTATTTTTTTATTGTTTTGGCTTGCTTGTTTTTTAAAACATTATTTAACTAATATAATCAATAGTGACAGCACAGTTTATGCTTTATTTACTTATCTCACTTACTTTATTTGCTTATTTAAAAGGGACAATATATAAGTTCATTTGTAACTGTGACTCACCTTAGAGAACGCATCTGCTCTGACTTGAGTTTGAGTGATATGTTCTTGTACTGATAACTTAAACACAAAAGAATTCACTGCATTACAAATCAAATGTAACTGTGACTCACCTCAGACCATGTTAAAAGTAACATGGTCTATAGTAAATATGGGATTAGTGAATTATGCATGAAGCACAGTTGTTCACTGAGCTTTATTGTCCAATAAAATAATACCTTATCTCTTCTATTTGGTTTAATTGGTATGGCAAATAAATTTCAATCCTGTTCTGCGAAATCAATCTGTATACTCACATTTTGTGGTTGCATTCACACTCTTTTGGCCGAACCCTTTTCAGGTGACTTTTGACCTCTCTCAGGTTCTTTATCTTGGTCTGTAGAGTCTCAATCTATTTACAGATGAAGAGGAATAAAACCAGCACAACATGGCATTCTATTCTAAGAATATTAACAATAAATAAGTAAAACCTTACCTCATGCTCAATGTGTAGTTTGTGGTCTTTCCAGGCCTGCAGTGATTTGTACAGTCCACCGTCACATTTCACTGTGTCATTTATCAGTATTGAACACCTGAAATGAGCACTATGCTGAAATTCTGAACAAACTTCACCGCAGTTCAAAGGTTTACAGTACTACAATTAGATGTTGGCAGCAGATCTGTTTTTGGAGCTTATTGTCATGGTATCCATGACATGGTGAAATCCATACCATGGGACAACATCACACCGGCATTCACTTTTATACTGGTTTACCTACTACCTCTAGTTAAATATGTTCATGTGTTAAAGCTTACATGGAGCATTCTACCGAATTAGCTCAAACTGAATTAATTCAAACCAAATTAGTCAGTAAAAACTATGATGACACTTTATTTTGAGTGGTCCTTTTAGATGAAACAAACACTCAACGAACTCTCAGCAGCATGTCAAAACATATAAGATTTAGGATTAGGTTTAAGGTTGAGGCTATGGTTAGGGTTAGGATTAGGGCCAGGGTTAGGGTTAGGTTTTGGGTGAGGTTGGGTAAGGTTAGGTTTCATGTAATGGAAGTAACATATTAACAATACATCTACTTAATGTGCGTAATGTATCAACAGTACATCTACAAGATATTTACTTCAGTGTATTTAGATGCTTCGATATTGCTACTTCACTGATATGTTGTTGATGTGTTACTGATAATCTGTTAAACCCAACATAATAATTAAGATAGTAAGAAGCTAAATATAAAAAAAAGTAATCATTTACAGTGTGCTTTCTATTGGGCTGTGGCTGTCCTACCCCTACCCCTAAATTTCAACTTATGAAGACAATACTTCCATGAACATTTTAAAAATCTTTTTGATTTTTTTAAAGTAAAGATTCATTTTCATGAGTTTAAGTTTTCAATAAAAACAACACAAACAATGTTGTTACTACCAAAACACAGAGTCTTAGTCCATAGGTAGTGCCTTATTTTAGCCACACCCCTGTGTTTTAGAGCAGGAAGTGAGACTGCATCTCAGTTCCTAGATCCCACTGTTTTAAAGTAAATGTGTGCCAGAAAATCAGAATCTAACCTTAAGAATTGTCATGACTGAGATACATATTTTCTGCAATTAAGTAAACATTAAACATTATTTGAACTGATTATTTAATTGTGTTCATTATATAGAATAACCAATCAGAATAAGGTTACATAGAACTGATGACTGTCAGCCACAAGACATACTGCGAGGGCAGGACAGTGGCAGCGAGGCTGTGTGCACTCATCTGGGTTCTTTGTAGGCTGCTAACAGTTATTTGTTTGGGCTTAGGCTAAATGACCAGGCTAACATAGCTAGTTCAGTTGTCAGAGCACAGTGTAATGCTAGCTAGCATACTTTTCTACGGCAGGCAGAAAGGACATATATTCACCTGACATTTTATAAATGCCCCAAGACACTATTTTAGTTCAGATGGTTCTCTACTGATTTTGTTTTGTTCTGCTACTTTACATTACAGTCTATGGCGAGTGTCATTTGTTTTCCCCCAGAAATGGACAGGGACACGTTGCAAGCCAAAGTTCCTGGATGTGCCAATGTGATGTATAGGGGTCAATCAAAGCAAAAGGATTTTATTCTAAATCCAGGTCAGTTAAAAAGTTAAAACATGTATTTAACTCTGTCTTTGAACCTGTTTAGTAGAATAATCTATTTATGGACACAGAGAGTACATTTCTTAACATCTTCCATTCCCAACAACCAAAAGCATGTCTGTCTCTAACCTGTAGGTAACTTTAAGGGCGGCAGGCAGCATGAGGTTGTTGTCTGTAGGTTCCATTCCGCTGAACTCTTCACTGCCTTCATAAGTGGCCTGTTTTCTATCCAGTGTGTGACTGATATTCTTTGGTGCGATGGGCCGGTAGCCCTCTTCCAGATCCAAAGTGTAAACACTACTGTCCAAGTGAGGTGGGAGCGCCCGGGCCCAGCGATTCCGAGACAAACTCTTTTTTGGCTTCAGTTCTGAATAGATTGAGACAATGTATGTATTTCATATATGACATATTCTGAGGCACTATACTGTACTGGAGGAATGGAACACCATTCTGCCAAAAGAGAATCCTCCAATTGGTGTGGAAAATGCTGTATAACATCTTGGTCCAAAATCTTTCATAACTGTTTAACTGCATTGAGTTCTGGTGACTGCGAAGGCCACAGTATTTGCTTTTCGTAATTTCTATACTTATCAAATAATTTACTGACCAATCGTACCCTCACTGTAAAAAGTGGTTCATCAGATCTACTTCTCTAAACTTACTTAACTAAAATTATTTCATGTGGTAGCAATTGAACTAGTTTTATTCAACTTAAAAAACTACATTGAAATAATCATTAATTCAAAGTATTTATTTAGGTTAAATAAAAATATAGTTTGTTTGCTTGTTACCACATGAAGTAATTTTTCAAGTAAATCTGACGAGCCACTTTTTACAGTGCTGTGTATATCATAAGATAACTTTGTATTGATCTTCAGTGACCCTTCCGTCTAAGGGGACCCAAACCATGGCAAAAATGCTCCTCATAGCACAACAGAGCCTCAAGACGCCCACACTTTAGGAGACAAGCATTCAGGTATTCAGGTCTGTTCTGTTATTATGTACGCCACTTGCACTTGCCTACTTGTGTAGAATATGGTGAAGGGTTTTTTTCTGATCATGTAGTCCACTGACTTGCATTGAACTCTTTTTATTTTCCTTACATATTACTCTAATGCATGATAATCACGGTCACTGTGCATTGTGCACGGTGCACTTTTGACAATTTCAAACCCTAAAAATAACATCACTGTATGGTTTGATGGGTATAAAAATACAAATCATACGCAATGGTCTTCACAATCACCAGATCTCAACCCAATTAAACACCTAAGTGAGGTTCTGAACCGATGTGAATCTATGCCACAGTGCACTGAAGCTGTTGTGGTGGCTTGTGATGGCCCAAAACCTTACGAACACATTTTATGTTGATTTTTCCTTTGTCAGCCACTTGTATGCACATGCACAGACATGCAAATATGTGTAATTTCCATGGGAATAAAACAGATTTACATTAACACAATATTGTCTTTCCATTTGCGCAAAATGTGTTGATGTAAAATCTTTACTTCACATAGAAATGCTTGAAATAAATTCACTGCATTACTTTTTTTTAGTGTGCAAGTCATCTACAGTATTACCAAACTCAGCCACATGATGGAGACATTGTATTTGATGTTTTATGATGGTTCTAACAAACTAATGTGAAAGAGACAACTCATTTAGATAAATATAAGCAACTCACACTGATATGCATTTTCAAATGTGGTATAGACAACTATGTTTGGTTAGATCAGGAACAAAAACAAGGTTCTAAATTCTCAAAACATGTTTGAGACATACTTCTCTTGGTGAGCATCTTCTTTCTCTTGAAAGGCACAGCAGGGTCACAGTCACAGTGCTGTGAAGGTGATCCACGCTGGTACAATTGAACATTACTGGACATCAGGCCCTGAGCACGGGGGGCGTAGAGACTTGCCATACTCTTACACTTATACAACCTCAGCATGCCTGAGGGGTCCTCCACACACTGCCACTTCTGTAGAGTGAGGGGAGAGAGCATTAGAAAGACTTGAGAGACTCTGTCCTTTCGTCTGTGCGTGGTGTGTGTGTGTAAACTGAGTTGTTTATTAGTTTATTAGATACACCTATCTTGTACTTACACGGTTTCCAAAATTTAGTCACTGTTTAACCCTACATCAGTGTTCAGTTTCTGTCCACTGAATGGGGCTGGAGAGGGGCTGATAAATTATGCAGCAACAGGGGGACTACAGTCAGTAACTGTAAACCAACAAAGCACAATTATATGGTAGATGTTTCTAATAAAATGGCCATTTTGTGTGGAGACAAGGTAGGTGCCTTGTAACTTCTCAATGTATGTGTATGTGTTAGGAAAGTTTATGGGTTAGACCTAAATGCAAGTTCATACAAATTCATTTGGGAGTCATTAGAAGGAGCCAATGGTATTTAGTTTCTTCCAGATGGTTTCTGGGGGCTGTTAATAATTCTTGTTGATCATTGCTGCCCATTAGCTTGTATCCATCAAAGTGAGTTTTAGCAATAAATATATGTGCTTTGTGCATATGCCATTTTTTGCAAATAAAAAAAGTTTTAGTTTATTGATAAAAAAAACTTCATGTAAAACCTATGTAGCTTTGGCCTTCCTTTTCTTCCCTAAATTGTTATTAATATTTTTTCTATGAGAACCATTATGTGAGAGATCATGTTTCTTTATCATACAGAGCTGTTTGAGCACATTTCATTCAGAAAAGCTGTAGCTTATTTTGGACATCTATCTCTGTAAGTGCTGAAAAGTAGCAGTACTCTTTTTAAAAACGCTCTCATCTCCTCCTTAGTCCAATTATACCTACAGCCATGCTCTTACTTTCTGACTTGCCCAATCTAATATCCCAAATGGTGCCCTGAGCACTGCAGTCTTTCTCAAAGTCCACATATTGCTGACATCTACAACATGTAGACCTATAGTGCACGAGACCTTGAGGGTACTTGGCTTAAATGTGTGCATTTGAGCAGACTCATGCAACGTATGTGCCGTGTGCAGCGTTTGTCATACTTTTTAATGAGCTTATTTGCTTATCTACAGTATCTGAATTTAGATTACAAGCATACTGTAGCTAAATGACAAGTTAAATTAATAAACAAATGCATTTTTACTCACATCTGAATATCTTTCCCTCTGCCATGTTGGTCATACAGCTTTAAAACAAACTTGTCCATTTTGACTGGTCCTTGACTGTATTTCATTGAATTTGGGGTAATGGGCCACTGCTGAGTCTGCATCAGTGCTGTCCTCTCTGAAGGCCACAGCAGGGGTGCACAGAGAATGCTTGGATTGATCACATGGGGTCTATTAGAATTGGAGTCTGCAGGAAGGTAGATCTCTAGGAGCAGGGTTGGTTCCCACTAATCAAGGATATAAGTGGATTCATAGCAGAACTAACCCTAACCTAAATTAAGAATGAAGAATGCCTCCAAAGTAAGTAAAACACAATTCATGTGCAAACATGCAGTTTTAGGTGTTAATATCAATCATGGAAGTGTCAAGTTGAAGTCTCCTCCCATTAGCGTTTTTATATGCTGGCAGCCATGCGGCCAAGCAGATTCAGCGTGATGACGATGAGCATTTCAATGAGCGTCACAGAGTGTAGGTGCAAAGTCTGCAAGACAGTGAGTCCAAGATTTAAATTGGGCATTTGTGTTTGCTGTAAGAGGCTTGTAAGGGAAATCTGTCACATGACCCTAAATTTATGTGGAAATATTCCCCTCCCTCACCTAAAAATCCAACATATGTTTTGGCAACATTATAGGTATTAACAAGCAATTTATCTGCTAAAATTGATCAGGAAAAAGCTTTTGTTGACAATTCATAAAATTTGAGACAATTCCTGTTTCCATAGGCCACATTAATATATTTTCTGATATAAATTTAATATAAAACCTTTGAAACGCAGCTAATAATTTCAACACAGTACCCAGACACAAAAGTTATAGTAGGAACCAATAAACTGGTGCTTCTTTGTGTGGTCTTCTGTCTTGTATTGGTCTGTGTTATGTATCCCAAGCTAATTGTGCATTTTATGGTCAATTACTGTAGACAATAATTTCTCTGTACTTGGAAAAAAACAGAAAACCAATTAGCTTCTGTTATAAGTGTATAGTGAATAGTATAAGTGAATAGATTTTTTTTTTTTCTTTTTGTCTATGGTAATCCATCATACAGTACAGATGTGGTAGCTAGACATTAGGTTGAAAAATGATGATAAATACTTCTTGATCAGTAAGAGACTTGATATGTGTGTGTGTGTGTGTATAGTCTATGTGTACTTGTGCACATGTATGCACCTGTCCTGGCTGCTCACAGGGAGTCTGATATTCTGCTTTCTGGCAGAGATCTCTAACTCGCTGGTACTTCGGCAGAGCGTTTTCCTGCATCTCCTCCTTTCCATCTGACAGCTTATGCAGAAGCTTCCTGTAAGGTTACAGGGAGATAAGACTTACCCAAACCCACAGCTACCATACAAAGACAACAGAGCATCAGCTGAAGCTTTGCTAAAACACCAACGTGTCAGATATCAGAGTACCATCTGGTGTCTCTTTAATGGACAGTCCTATAATCAATTTCCAAACAAGGTCTTCTTTCTCTGAGATACAGTATAAGGTTGAGTGATTCTGAGTTCAGTTAAAATGCATAGGCACGTCTGGCCCAATCCCACATACTCACCCTCTCTCTACCAGAAAAGAGTCCCTCCATACTTTCCCCTTTCCCCTGTTAAACTGAAACCTTGAAACATAAAGAAAGTTAAGAATAACCACAACTGAACCATGAACACAACTGAACCACACAAATCTACTCTGCACAATGATTGCACAAATGCTCCCTAGACACAAGGTATAAAATATCCATATTTATATCTATATCCATATAAGTAAATTAGTAGTGACAACAAAATAATTTTTTTTAACATACGAACTTATGAACTAAACTAATACAATGATTGCCCAATACTATCGTCAGATATTGATGACCCATGGTTTTAACATTATAAGTGAAAATATCATCCGCATGAAAATAACTTAACATAAAAGCTTTCATCAAAACAACTAATGAGTTACAAGAAAAATAAGAATTGATTAACAGAAACCAAAAGTGATAAAATTAGCAGGTAACTGCCCAAAGTGCAACAATATTTATGTTATGTAAGACTGAATTTCTGTTGGTCATATCAGTGTGGCAATTGAGAATTGACAATTACAACCCAATTTCCAAAAAAATTAGGATGCTGTGCAAAATGTAAATAAAGACAGAATTCAATGATGTGCAAATCATTTATGCCCTATATTTCACTGAAAATAGTATAAAGACAAGAAATCAAATGTTGAAACTGAGAAATTTTATTGTTTTTTGAAAAATATATGCCCATTTTAAATTTGATGCCAATAACACGTTCCAAAAAAGTTTTGGCGGGGGCATGTTTACCAATGTGTTTCATCAGCTATTCTTTTAACAACACTCTGTAAACATTTGGGAACTGAGGAGACCAATTGCTGTAGTTTTGAAAGTGAAATGTTTTCCTGTTCTTGTTTGATATAGGATTTCAGCTGCTTATCAGTTTGGGGTCTCCTTGGTCGAATTTTTCATTTTATAATGTGTCAAACGATATCAGTGGTGACAGGTCTGGACTGCAGGCAGGCCAGTTTAGCACCCGGACTCTTTTAATACGGAGCAATGCTGTTGTAATACATGCAGAATGTGGTTTAGCATTGTCTTGCTGAAATAAGCAAGGCCTTTCCTGAAAAAGACGTTGTCTAGATGGCAGCATATGTTGCCAAAACAGGTATGTGTCATTCAGCATTAAAGGTGCCTTCACAGATGTGCAGGTCACCCATACCATCTGCACTAATGCACCCCTATACCATCATGAATACTGGCTTTTGAACTGTGCACTGACAACAACTGAGTGTCCATGATTTCCAAAAAGAATTTCAAATATTGATTCGTCAGACCACATGACACTTTTCCACTTCACCTCAGTCCATTTTAAATGAGCTCGGGCCCAGAGAAGGTGGCAGCATTCCTGGATTCTGTTTATATATGGTTTTGATCTTTGCGTTTAAGAATTTTAATCAGCATTTGTGGATACAGCCCCAAACTGTTTTCATAGACAGTGGTTTTCAGAAGTTTTTTCTGAGCCCATGCAGTGATTTCCACCACAGAATCACGTCCATTTTTAATGCAGTGCCATCTGAAGGCCGAAAGATCTTTGCCAGCAAATACTGGTTTTTGGCCTTGTCTCTTGCATACAGAGATTTCTCCAGATTTTCTAAATCTTTTAAAAAGATATTATGTCCCGTAGATTATGAAAAGCAAAAACTCTTTGCTTTTTTACGTTGAGAAATGTTATTCTTGAATTGTTGCACTATTTGCCTGGGCAGTCCTTCACAGAGTGGTGAACCCCTCCTCATCTTTACTTCTGAAAGACTCAACCTCTCTGAGATGCTCATTTTACACCCAATCATGTTATTGACCTGTTGCCAAGTAACCAGCAGGTATTTTTTTAAGCATTACACAACTTTACCTGCCCTTTGTTGCCCCTGTCCCCCCCTTTTTTGGAATGTGTTGCTGGCATCAAATTCAAAATGGGCATATATTTTTCAAAAAAACAATACAATTTCTCAGTTTCAACATTTGATATGTCGTCTTTGTACTATTTTCAATTAAATATAGGGTTTAAATGATTTGCACATCATTGCATTTTGTTTTAATTTACATTTTTCACAGCATCCCAACTTTTTTGGAAATGGGGTTGTATATCTGTCAGTAAAGTAACACTAGAGTCTAAAATCATCAGCATCCTCTTTAACGGCTTAGTCCAGATAGGGTCACGGTGGAGTCTAAAATTACAACCTAAAATATAAATATAAAATTACAACTGCTGTTCAGACAACACTTTATTTTGTTGAGATTAGTAGGACAAACCTACACTGATGGCTGAATATGAAATTACTTAATAACATGACAAAATAGCATAGGTCCACTGCTGAACAACTGGAATAAAAACAGCATAAAGTATTAAATTTTTGTACCTGTTAATTGGTCTATCAGTGTCCAACAGTTTCAGAATAGATTTCCCATCCATGTCCACAGGAATGTCTACTCCAGCCATATCAAGTAGTGTGGGAGCTAAGTCAACATTGAGAACTATGTGGGAGTTACTGAAAAAGGAAACAGAAATTAACAATGACCAATTCTAGCAGTACAGGAACCCTTTGAGAAAGATGGAGAACATTTCGTCTTGCATTTTACAGCCATTTTAAACAGAATTATAAAAGGCTTCTGATGAAGTGCCTTTTACATAAATGGAATCTATGTCTGATCTGTAACTCACATGGCACCTGCTTCCACATTGGGCCCTCGTATGTAAAAAGGCACACGAATGTCAAACTCATAGGGCATGGACTTTCCTTTGACAAGGCCAAACTGGCCAATATGGTAGCCGTGGTCAGACATGTAGATAACGTAGGTGTTGTCCAGTTCACCCATCTCCACCAGCATATTGTATATCTCAATAAAAAAGAAACATGCACACAAGCATTAATATATGAAATCAAAGGTCAAAGAGCATTTGGCATTTTCTCCTCACATTCTCCCTGAAAACATTTCAGATTTAACTTAAAGGTACCACAGAAAGGAAAACTGTATTAACATTGGCATATTTTAATAAGAAGGGTTTGGTACATGGAACTGACATACTGTGAACCTCAAAACACTGCCTCCTCCTTCAAATACAAATCCTGCATTTGCAAAAGAGGGCGGTAAAACGGGCCAATTCCCAAATCCTGAACTGTTATGTAACCGTCTTGACTCGACTATTTAGACCCCAAAATTTACACACACTAGACCACATTGCAGCCCTGCAGGAAAAAAAAAACGACAAAGTAGCAGCAGCAACTGAAATGGAGGAATATTTGAAGAAATTATACCCTTCCAGACTTTGAAGAGAGGGGCAGTTCCAGCTGCAACCTGTGAGTAGCTAGCCATGCCGTGTGATATTACCCACTTTTTGGATGTTGAAGCCAGTTCATCTTAAATTGAAACTTTCATAGTGAGCTAACAATTTAATTTACTTGGTGTTATTGAGATCGAAAGCAAGTATGTACTATAGGTAACGTTAGCTACTGGCAAGCTAATGTTATGCTTACTATGCTAAGTAACTTGAATATTTAATGAAATAGTTTGATGAACAAGCTCATTAACACAGGGGTTTATTTTATTTTCCTGCCTATGTCTACTTTGACTTTGATGTGAGGCATTGTGGTGCCTTGCTGTAAACCAGCAAATCGGAGTTGAGCTCATAAAATTATTCATGAACATACTAAAAAGGGAAAACAGCTTATTTCGCTCCAGGGCAAAAGTATGGGGTTGGAGATGAGCATGTAAAAACCACATCTGGACATTTTTTGCCCTATCCAACATCACATACCTTCTATGTAGACATCAGAGATCAATTTTAAATACTTTGGCACCTTCTATGGACAATGGTCTTATCAATGCTCTACCCACAAATGTGTTATGTTCCAGTGCATTTACCCACTTTAAATTTACACACATAATGTCTCTTGACTTTGTAAACATTAATATGAACAAAAACACACACACACACACACACACACACACACACACACACACACA
>JAILXH010174915.1:5584-20531 GCA_023558415.1 Piaractus mesopotamicus
TGTATTGTTGTGTGAGTGTTGCTTCATGGACATTTTTTGAAACCCAAACACTCCAGACAACCCAAACATAGGGATACTGAATGTATTCTACACTCCTAGGTAGAGCAATTTTAGAGGTCTTTGGTTGATCACGGTAGGGGAACCTTTTTTAGTGATATGTAGTGCTTTCTGACAAATATGATACATTTGCAACAGCGAAGGAGGAGCACAAGAAAAAACACAAAGATAGCAGAGAAAGGGCTTGAAGTAAGACTTTTATTGGTAGATGTCTTCTAGTAAGACACTGGGTGGTGGGTTCTTAGACATTTTGTCACAGTGGGAAGCATCTTTTTGCTTGCTCTCGGCCTCTGTGTGAGGGAGAGAGAGAGATTGAGAGAAAGAATGAGATGCGAAAGTGTCCACAATGCCACTTTCTTTCCAGTGTTGGCCTTTTATATCTGGTATGTTTAGGAGGTGAGTGGCTGCTGCTATTCTAACTCATGAAGAACCAGCCAGGGTCTGTTTCTGAGATCTGCCTGTCAGCTATATGCAGGCAGATTATCCATTTTATTGGTACTGAATATGGCCTCAGGGTTGATGTTTCAGACCATGGACAGCACCCCAAAATCTTACAGCAGTGGGCAGTGAAGTGGCCACTGCCCTACCACAGTTAACCCCTTAAACTGCACAATCTCTTAACTAACATAGTTATTCATGGTAATTACTCAACAAGGTATAGTTATAAATGAATAGTGCTGTAAATGAATAATGCTAAGCTTGCAGGATAAGGGGTGAAAGACCTTCCACAAACCATGTTCCTGGAGTGCAGTGATAGGACGATGGACTAAACGGTTGCTAATAGCACAGATGGAAGCGCTAGTTCTCTTATCAGTAACAGTAAGTGCACTGCTATTGAGGTTATCTTCATATCATAGACATAAAGCGCTTTTTCAAATTGCATTAGATTAAAATTTAGATTAAAGTAACCTAAAGAAAGTATTTCCAGTTGCAGCCATGGCTCCTGCTCTTTTTCTTCGTGCATCTTCTTCAGGCATGATCGCTAATATCACCTGCTATTAGGAAAGTTCTAGACTGGATCTGAGCAAATCAAAATCTATTGACAAAATTGTTTGAGATGATTTAGACACAATGTGCGTACTAATGTGCGTATAGGATGTAGACCTACTACAAAATAATTCAGGCTATTTCACATAATAAATAAGCAAACAATGATGTCCAGACTAATAATTAAAGGGCGCCCAAACAATTATAGGTACACACACATGCCTTACAGCTGGCAACACATTTTGATTTAATTTTCAGACTCATCAAACCATCCATTGATTGGGGGGGTGGGGGGGTGGTATTGTCAACCTGGAAGAGACCACTTCCATCACAACACAAATGTCTCATTATGGGATAATGTGATCAGTCAGAATAACTTTGTATTGGTTTGGAGAGACCTTTTCCTTTGAGGGGACAAGTGGACCCAAACCATGCCAGCAAAATGCCCCCCACAGCATTACAGAGCTACAAAGCCATCAGACCCCCTCACTATAGAGGTCAATCATTGAGGGCTGTACCAGTCTTTTGGTGTAGGCCACACATGCACTTACCCACTTGTGGAGAATATGGTGAAGGATTCCCTTATTTTCCATATTTTTGTTTGTAGACTAGTGCCTTTGGTTTTTGCACCAGTGTGCATTGATATTTGTAATGAGAGGTTTATGCACTGAAACTGTATTACAATATCTCTCTCTCTCTTTTACACATTTTAACCAATAATTGAAATCTAGACAAAAAGGCTTCATTGGTCTGTAATATAAGGCCAAAATTGAAACATATGTTAATTTTAACATGTGTAAATTTAAACATATGTACATGTGACTAGATTAGCATTTGACCACTCCAAAAACAAAAACTAGTAAACCAAAACATATTTGTCCCTATGTCATTACCTGCTATAATTCTTCATACCTTGTTATCTGCTAATAAATGAGGACTATTTATTAAACTGCCAAATTTCAGTAGTTTTTCTTCTAAAAGAAGGACACTTGCAGTGCCTCCCCGTGAGACAAAGCGCTAGGCTGCAGTGTGAAAGTGTGGCCTCTATTATATTTCCAAGGTGAGAGCAGAGGAGTCTGGTGGCTGCTCTTGGAGATGAGTGAAATGCAAAGCAGCTAAATACAGCGGGGCAAGCTTAATTAGAACTATTACAGCAGGGGCATCTAGGAGTCTGCTGAGGCCATAGGGTCATCCAGAAGCTCTAAAGAAACACCCAACTGATTAATAAAAGCCAAAAAAAGTGATGAGTGCCCATCTTTAGAGTAGACGCATAGATAGGGAGCAACAGAGGTGAAAACAAATCACAACGTTGAGAGAGATGGCCCCCCAGGAAATTGATCAGTGGGGGTAAATGGTCAAGAGGCACTTTGAGGTGTTGAAGAAAGAGTGAAAGCCTTGTTTACTCAAAGCAGGAGGGTGAATGCTGTACTTACAGTATTCAGAAAACAACGTGTGTCAGGCGTCAGATAAACGCTAGAAGGAGAAAATGAACTATGTTAGAAAAACAGATTTGTAGTAAGCTGTTTCATTAATAGACAGAACCTGCTACGCAAATTTCTATTTGTAATGCATGTATTTCTTTTAGAATAATAATAGTGTGTAATAATTTTCTGTTTGCTATATGGTAAATCATCATGGTAACTTAAGAGATTTGTCGTGACATTTCATTTACAACTCACTTGACATTTGTTGCTTTATCCAAATTCTTTCGGTTCTCTTTCAGTGTACTTTCTCTGTCTTTTCGAGAGCTCCGGACAGAAGTGACAGAGAGATCAACCAAGGGACCAGCTGAACGATCGGGGCCCACAAAGACACCACTCCTCTATCCACTGCAACAATAGTGGAAGATTGAGTTGGACAGAGTTCATAGTGGTAGCTTTGGTATGACAGACAATGCTATCAGGGAAAGCTCTAGTGTTAGATCTCTACACAATAAATGTTCTGTTCAGAGAAAAGCTGTCTCAGGTTA
Source organism: Piaractus mesopotamicus (assembly GCA_023558415.1). NCBI lineage: Eukaryota > Metazoa > Chordata > Actinopteri > Characiformes > Serrasalmidae > Piaractus > Piaractus mesopotamicus. The sequence continues at coordinate 8,598 of JAILXH010174915.1, forward strand.
AAGGAAGACATCAATATCCATCAAATCTGACAAGCTATTTCACATATGCTTCTGCAGTCCGCAGTTCATGTCCACTACTAGAAACTAGAGAATTCATGATACAAAAACCTTCAGCCAAATCAAATTTATGATGCTAATGCAAGGCCTGCTCTACTGTAATAACATAATTATATTTGAATAGCAAACGATTTCTAAGAGCTAAATCAGAACTGTCACTTGCACACTGTTCATATATACAGTACAAGTCAAAAGTTTAGAAACACCTCATGATTTTTTTTTCTCTCTTCATTATAACTTTTGCAATTTTTCACATTTCACAATAATTTAGAATAATTACTAGAAAAAACACATGGAATTATGCAGTGACCAAAAAATGTTCAACAAATCAAACTGTTTTCTATTATTTTAGAATTGTTTTTCTATGCTTCTTGTAAACCTCTACAAAGTTCAGTCTTAGAAGTTGGTTGCATGTTCTGCTTTTTACAAGCAGGAAATCCCAATTATCAATTTAGAGTTCTAGATTACAGCCCAGAGAACCCCAATGCCTATAAGAAGGAGCCAGTTGAGGTGGTTAGGGCATCTGATTAGAATGCCCCCTGGCTGCCTCCCTTTGGAAGTTTACCAGGAATAGCCAGCTGGGACCGCGAGGTCATCCCAGGACCCACTGGAGAGATTATATCTCCAGGTCGGCCTGGGATCGGCTTAGCTTCCCTGCTTGCCCTATTATAACCATTACCCTAGCTGGATCAAGAACATAAGAAGATGAGCCCATAGAACCTTCCTTTGAATCTCAGATGACCACTTTTAGAGTTCTAGTGCAAAGTTTCTTCTTTTTTGTCATTTCCTTTTCTCAGGAAGGGCTTCGTGACAGTTACACATTTTTTTCAGCCTCATAATGCTGTCTTCTCACAGTGGAAGGATGGTCAGAAACACCTGTGGATTTTTTTTTTAGATCTGAAGAGTGGCCCTTGATTTTCTCTTAAAGATGAAAGTTTGAAGTACTGTTTATCTGGTCGTGACAGTTTTGGTGGTCTACCAGGTCCTGGATGGTTGTTATGAGTCCTATTTTCTCTATATCTTTTAATCAATTTTTGGATTAAGAAAGTCTGTTTTTCCTTTCACTTTTCCCTTCTTTATGCAAGTGGATTATATTTATATCTAACATACTTAGAAATATTTTCTGGTCTGGCTTTTACACAGTGCTGTCTATGTGTACACATTATGCAGTTCCAGGTAACTTTTTCTTGACTCATTGTAACACGCAAGAGCCATTACCCTTCCCATTGTTCTCACCATTGATCTACATTTACATTCTAATTGCTTTCCAGCTTATCACAACCCAGGTGGAGAGCAAGCCCAGCTAAGCTTGGTCATTGTCCATGAAACAATAGCAGACTTCTCTTCCAGTGTCCCCGTTGCTACCAAGAGCTTGTCAGCACTGCTGCATGAGAGAAAGTGACAGTGTTTGGGATCAGAGCGAAGTGTACTGTGTGCATTTCACCTTTCTTTAGAATCTCTCTGAAATGACCTTGGCTTCTTTCATATTCCCTAACCTTCAAGAAGACACCTGTGGAAGCACTCTATAAATATGGATGGCTTCTAGAGGTCAGTACGCAATTTCAGAGCACAGAATTTCTAAGAAGCCACTGCTGCTTGTGCCGGAGGATCAGATCAATGACCACAGGGATGACTGTCTTTTTTTTTTACCGTGAGTGTACATCTGACCATGTAAACATCTCTGCATTTTGATATGTATATTTAATCACAGGCTGAGCACAAAAGTCATCTCGCAAAGCATGATGTAATGCACAGACTTTTATGTAGGCTAAGGGTAATGTACCATACTAATCATGTAAGGAGGCAGATAGAAAAATCATTTATTAATCGAATTACATAAGTGTTCCTCACAGCAGCAAGCTCAGCATGAAGGATTGCTCTGTGATTAAGAATAAAAGGAATCTGTTGTTGCAGAAAAATGTTTAATACTCACTTAGTTGAATTAAATGTGTGTGTGCACATGTCTTATTGTGGAAATATGTTGTTAAAATAAAAATCCATGCAAGCTTAAGATGATAAAATAAGTGATTACACAACACTTCTTGAGTTAAGTCAACTTGAGGACCATAGAGTTCACCCAACTCAGACTTTTTAGTTGAGTTGAAGTTCTCTTCATTTTTGTAGTTCTACTTCTCAGTTAAGTAAATAATTTCCTGACTAGCTGGACTCTTTCCATCACACAATCCTGTCAGACATTGTCTCCTCTTGGGTACTTGCTTATGGATGACTGTGGCATTGCTCATGAACAAACTCACAGTTGGGGTCATGGCTTAGTCCATTGCACCACTTGGGAACACCTGAAGTTGCTCACAGCTGTCGGAACAAAACCTCGCATCTCCATTTTTGAATGGACCAATAGAAATGACCCAAAAGTACTTGAAAAAAGGTCTGGTTCCACTGACTTACATTAAAAGTAGAGTAGGTTTTTCCTTCTGTAAAGTTCTCATTTTGGAGATATGAGGTTTTGTTCTGACAACAGTGAAATGTTTAATACAGTGTCAAAAAGATTTCTTGTTTTAACTTTGAAAAGTAGGATGGTCACATGCATCTAATAATTTACCCCAACATCAGAAGATTGTGAGTCTAAAGCCCAACAATGTCATAGTTGTTCCAAAAGGAAAAAAAAAATGTCAGATGGGATTGTGTGGAGCATGGAGTCTCAGCCAGTGAAAAAAGGGAGTTGGGAGCACTTTTGACTCAACTAAGAGGTTTGAGTTGCATGAACTCTAGTGTCCTTAAGTTGAGTTAACTCAAGAAAAGCTGTGTTATCACTTACTTTAAAATTTTAAGTTGAGCTGACTTCTCATTTTTTTTACACATTATTAGGTACACCCTGTAGCTGCACTCATTGTCCATTTTATCAGCTCCACTTACCATATAATGGAACTTTGTAGTTCTACAACTACAGACTGTAGTCCATCTATTTCTCTGTTTACTTTGTTAGCCCCCTTTTACCCTGTTCTTCAGTGGTCTGGACCCCCACAGGACCCCAACAGAGCAGGTATTATTTGGGTTGTGGATCATTCTCAGCACTACAGTGACACTGACATGGTGGCGGTGGTGTGTTAGTGTGTGTTGTACTGGTATGAGTGGATCAGACACAGCAGTGCTGCTGGAGTTTTGAAACACTGTGTCCACTCACTGTCCACTCTATTAGACACACCTAAATTGTTGGTTCACTTTAGATGTAACGTCAGAGACAGTAGCTCGTCTGTTGCTGCACAGTTTTTGTTGGTCATCCTCTAGTCCTTCATCAGTGATCACAGGATGCTGCCCACAGGATGCTGCCCACAGGACACTGTTGGCTGGACATTTTTGGTTGGTGAAGTATTCCCAGTCCAGCAGTGACACGAACATGGTGGTGGTATTATGTGTGTGAGTTTTTTAACACTGCGTTCACTTACTGTCCACTCTATTAGACACACCTATTTTGTTGTTCAACCATGTAGATGTAAGGTCAGAGATAATAGCTCATCTTTTGATGCACACTTCGTGCTGGTCATCCTCTTGTTCTTCATTAGTGGTCAGATAACTCTGCCAACAGGATGCTAGTAAAGAAATAAAGGCTGGAAGAAGTGACTGATTCACAAACAGTACAGTTCTCTAGCGTATGACTGCCTGAACACGCCGTTATGAACACAAACACAACAGCTGGGTCTAATAGTTCACCACTGAATTTTATTAGGCCTGCATATAGGAATGGAAATCGTTTTTTATCCTAACTGGTTTAGGAATTGCCCTGCGATGGACTGGCGACCTGTCCAGGGTGTATCCTGCCTTCCGCCCAATGACAGCTGGGATAGGATAAGCGGTTTAGATGATGTGTGTGTGTGTATGTGGTTTAGGAGTGTCATGTTGGTGTTACAACAAAAGGAAATGTAAAAATATTGGTTCTACTCAGATCTGTTTTTGTGGTTCTGGCTCTGAATCTGGTTAGGACAGTGACAGCGAATGTGACGAACACCTGTAGACTTAGAGGCTGAGGAGAAGCTAGAAGAAGATCATGCATGTCCTGTGTCACCACAGGGGGTAATTCTGTCATCAAGACTTGACAAGCTGCGTTTCTCTCTCCAAAAACGTCTTTTATGGCACACTGATTTCCCAGCCCCTAGCTGACTCTTTGGGTAATGTGAACAATGGGCTCAATCCAGCCCTCACTCTGCTCAACCAGTGGCACACAGAATCCATCAGGAGGAACAGACAGCATCATCAGCCGAAATAAAGGATCATTATGGTGACAGCTCTACAAACAGCTACAGCAGCCCAAGCATGGAAAATCTATGTGTAAACATAATTTATATATGTGGTTCAGTATAATGCAGTTGAGTGTGGTTTCATTATAGTTTGCTTGTAGACGTAGGGGGCAATAACCATGTCCTTCAGATGGCCCATGACCTGCCCTTGTATTGGATCTGCTTTGTGTTAGAAGGCATGGGGCGTAACCTAAGTGTGGCTCATAAAATTTGCATGATGTCTATTCTGCCCTCTTTAAAAACAAGCAAGCCTACAGTGTTTTGTATTAGGATGCGTTGAGCGTTATCCTTACGGCATCAGAAAAAGCTAAATTAATGCAATTACTTGACAAAAGCTTATTATCAACATCTTGCTACATTACCAGGACGTTTTCTAGACATGTAATGTCCCATAATGAGGCTTTTAAGACTATTCAGCTTTAGTTTAATAAGCGACTATTCATCTTTAGTTTAATAAGCCCAGCTTATCCACTTAGACTTAATTATCTGGACTATTTTTGTGTCTAAATGTGAATTTCATCATGTGCGTTGGCTAAGGGGTTATGATCATTTGTGGTTTTAAAGCACTGCAAGTTTGCCTTAAATGCCACTCGTGTCATATGTCAGTTTAAGTACATTCAGACAATGGACATTAGATGCAGCATAAGAACCTTTCCTTACTGCACTTATCAAACAAAATAATGAAACTACAGCATTACAGAATAAATGTAGCCTGACCTAATTTAAGCAATGGCTATGCACTGCCTTGTTCTGAATACTGATTATCAGTTATGGGGACTTGTGACTTGACTTATGAAATATCAGCCTGGAAAAAAAAAAACTAAAAAAAACCAAAACAAAACATGAATAATACCAATTTAATACGGACCGCCAACCTTGCTGCAGTACATAAATGACACCTTTCATTTCTAACCTTATGCATGCAGCTTTCAGCAGTGTCAGGTTTAATCTGGCTTCAAATAATGAGCATTGTTCATAGAGTAGCCATCAGTCTGATGGACAGAATGAAGCATTGCAAGCAGTAAATGTGGTGTTTAAAAGAAAGACGCAAAACAACTTGAAACAGCTGGCTAGCATGTAGTTTGAATGGTATGCTAGCTACCTAATTTAGCTGAAATTTTTGGCTCATTACTTTTAGTAAGACACAGATCACATTTCTTGGATTAGCTATTAAGCTACATTGCTTGCTTTTCAAAATACAGACTTAGCAAACATTTAAAGTTGTTTTATTTTGTTCCTTTAACCCCTCAAAATCTCAGGCTTATTACATAGGGCTTATTACATTTGAAACCATGTCAAACCTGACCAGGTTTTAGCAGGAGTTTACTTTTGTATAATGCAATTCCTGCAGCTAATAACAAGACAAAGGACTATGACTCAAGACTCGACTCGCACTTAGATCCCAGTGACTGAAGACTCGACTTGGACTTGGACTCACATGAATTGTCTGATGACTACTAAATGAATAATGTTGTCCACTGCAAAGTTGTTATGATTTACTATCTGGATACAACTGCAGTTTTTTTTATCACTTTAACTCTTTAAGTTTTCATATGCAGAGTATGGCAGAAATGAATATGCTTTAGAATATCATAGTTCTTAAATTCATATGTTTGTGCATAATTAAGTGTCTTCTGCACCCTTGTGACTAATAAGATACATGTGAAGCTGTTTTTGCAGTGCATGTGGAACTACAGTCAGGGTCAAAAAAAAAAAATTTCAAAGGCATGATGCAAACACATTGGATCAAAGACTCAGGTGATGAATGAGAGCAGCTCCTGAGATCAAACCAATTATGCCACTAGATGATTCAATATCCTGCAGCAAATTGTATCTTATGAAATTCATCACTCTAACATCCAAAAGAATGTTGTCCCTAGTGACACTGACACAAGCACTTGTGGTGCACACACGTTCTACATGCCTAACCATGCAATTCTTACAAATAAAGGTTCATAAATTGTTCTTGGCTTAGACAAAGCCTTTAATTAGTACAGAACCTTATGTGGAGGTTCTTTAAATGATTTTATCTCATTTACAGAAATGGTTCTTTAAAGAATTATATAGTACTGTGTAAAATTCAGAGACTGCCCAGTTAATAAAGGTTCTTCAATGGTTCTAAAATGGCTTTTAATTGGTGCAGAATTTTACTAATTACTAACTGCAAATATCAGAGACTGACATCGAGTCAAAATAGCCATTAAGTAATTTTCTAGAAGATATTTCTGAGGAGAATATGTGGACAAAATTATGTGGACACCCCGGCTATTTACTGAATTCCAGTGTTTCAGCTTCACCCCTTGCTAATAGGTATATAAAATCAAGCACATAACCATGCAATCTTGCATAAACAAACATTGTCAGTAGAACAGGTTGTACTGAAGAGCTCGAAGACTTTAAATGTGGCACTGTCATAGAATGCTACTTTTGCCACAATTCAATTCATGAAATGTCTGCCCTGCTAGATCTGTAAGTCCTATTATTGTGAAATGGAAATGACTAGGAGCAACAACAGCTCAGCCACAAAGCAGTAGACCACGCAAACTCACGCCAAGTGCTGAAGCACGTAGTGCATAAAATGGTCTATTCTCTTTTACTTCACTCACTACAGAGCTCCAAACTCTGGAAACAACATCAACAGAATAACTATGAGCTGGGAGCTTCATGAAATGCGTTTTCATGGCTAAGCAGCGGCACACAAGCCTAAGTTTACTATGCACAATAGCAAATGTCGGCTACAGTGGCGTAAAACAGGCCACCACTGGACTTTGGAGCAGTGGAAACATTCTGTAGAGTGATGATTTTCACCATTTAGCAGCCTGATAGATGAATCTGGGTTTGGAAGATGCCAGAAGAACAATAACTACCGGAATGCACAGTGCCAACAGTAAAGTTTGGTGTAGGAGGGATAATTGTCTGTGACTGTTTTCAGGGTTTAGGCTCAGCCTCTTAGTTCCAGTGAAGGGTAATGTTAATGCTACAGCACACAAAGGCATTTTAGGCAATTATATGTTTGTAACTTTGGCAGTTTGGGGAAGGCCCTTTCCTGTTCCAGTGTGACTGTGCCACTGTCCACAAAGCAAGGTCCATAAAGACATGGTAGGATGCTCTGAACACCTTTTAGATGAATTGGAACATTTATTGCAAGTCAGGCCTTCTTATCCAACATCAGTGCTTGACCTCACAAATGCTCTTTTGACGGAATGGGCCCAAATTCCCACAGATACACTCTAAAATCTTGTGGAAAGCCTTTGCAGAAGAGTGGAGACTCTTATAGCCACAAAAAGGGGGCCAACTCCATATTATTCCCGATGGGTTTGGAATGGGATGATCAGGTGTCCACATACTTTTGGCGTATAAGATAATCCACTTGCATAAAAAGGGGATAGTAATAGGAAAATTAGTGAAAATAGTCCAGACCTCAGCATCACTGAGTCCAGACCTCAGCATCACTGTACGTGTTTGGAATTAATTGGATAATGAGAAGCACAAAATGCAACCAACTTCTAAGACTGAACTTTGGAGGTGTGGAAAAATATCTCTGCAGATTTCTTTGAAACACTAAAAGCAAGTCTCCTGAAAAGAATGGACACATTAAATGCTGATTTTTTAATATAATTATTTAGTTGTTGAGGCTTCTGTATAACGTTTCTGCTTTTTACCTCTGGAACTAAAACAAGAATTTGTGCTTAATAGCCATTTAGACTGGAAAATCAGTAAATGAAGGGTGCCCCCTGACTTTGCATGGCACTGTACATTGAAAGAAAAGTACATATTCTATGGCATCACTCCAAAGAACCCGAAATAGCACCTTATAGGCACCGTAAGAAACTTATCATCGTATTGTAATTATTAGGCAAAATTTCAGCACACTATTTTCTTGTGCATGTAATTCATGACCTCTTCTTTTCCCCTTAGACACAATTACACTGCAGGAGAAGCTGCAGTGACATATATCCTGATGATCCAGCCTCTTTCCTCTTCCTCTGTGAAGAGGTAATAAACAGCTTATTGGTACTGTGTTATGAATTCATTACAGTGGCAGCAGGCTGGGGTTGGGTAAGAGAGGCAATGTCATCTGCTATCGGACGCCTGGATTTAATCTCTGTCTAGCCAATCTGGAAATTGAATCAACATCGCTCACATCTAATAGATCCACAATAAGAAGCACATGTTAAACAAATGCTGGACAGCGTTTCTTTTTTTCTGGTTTTGTTACTGTCTATGTCTGTCTATGTCAGATCAGACCCCCATTTGGAATTCATGTGGTTGATGTTGCGGAAAATCTCAGGTGCCGACAATGCCTCACCTCGGCTCACTTGTGCCATGGCATGGGATTGGTTCAAGCGAAAGCAACGCTCGTGACAAGATGTTTCTCTGAACGTGAAACAGATCGTTGCTCAGCGGAGCATGAAATAATGGAGAGCTGCTCTCTGCAGTCCTCTCAATGTTGGGAGTGCATGCTTTTCGTTGATTCAGCTCTCCACAGGTGACATGAGCTGATTTAATTATAGTGTAACTACATACTGAAAATCCATTCCCCTGAGAGAAGTTAAACCAATTCCACTACATTGTGAGCTTCCCTGCTGTTAATCCGGCTGTGTTTGATGTCAGAAAGCAACAAACCACCAGTGAGAAAACATGAGAAGAAACAAACCTTCCAATGCCCCCAACACTCTGTATTTCCTCTACATTAAATAATGAAGAACGGACACATTACACAGGTAATCAGTTATTCATGTCACTGCACGGAGGGGGGAGGTCAGAAGGGAGAAGATGAAAGACTCTTCATATTCTCCCACACGCAATTCTGATTTCGATCACTTTAAAGACAGTCATATGTTGATGGATGTCCAAAGGCTAAGATTAATTAGTGCATTCCAGGCCAGGAGGGAGTGTCTCCACACCTGAGCACCTCTGAGCAGTCTGGAAGAAGAGGTCACCTCTTTGAGATGAAAACAAGTTATATACTGTACAAAGCCCACCTCAGATGCTTTTACTTTATCTGTCTTGTGATTTCATGCCATGCTGGTGTACACTCTTAAGAAGAAAGGGACAAAAAAGAGCTCTTAAGAGCAAAGCCATAGAGGAACCACTGTTAAAGAACTCTTCTAAAGTATAAAGGGCCTCCACGAAATGTAAATGCTCTATACCAATTACATTTTTTTTCCCTAGAACTATTCCCAGGCCAAGAACCAAGTAAGAACATCCATTTTTTAATAACTGAATTGATTTAGCTCTTGCTTTTTTATTACAATAAGCTTTTCAAACTAACCCAAAAATAATCTATAAAGCAGAGAACACAAATCATCCAACAAACACCAATAAATGTAAATGTGTGGTTGGTGTGCCTTGCCCATATGTGATTTTTGTGGGTCTCTAGGTTTTGTGGGTCCCATTCATATGCAAATTTTCTGCATCAAGACTTTGCACAGTGTCAACTAAATTTTTGTAGAATTTTGCCATTTGTTTGTGCTACGAAAGAAGCAAACAAGCTTCAAATGATCACCATATAATTTGATGCTCCCAATATAGGCAAACAGAGATATTAGGAAGGCTAGTTTACAGTTTAGAAAAGTGAAAGGAGAACAAAGTGTTTCATCACCTCAATCAGGAGCTGAAACTTTATTAACTCTTTTGCATATCTCTTATGGCTGTACCCCACTGTGAGTTGCTTTTAGAGATGCTAGAACTTCAGACAAACTAAAGTTCTTGCTGCTGGTACACAGCTGATCGGTCAGCTTGGTTGTTGCTATGCCAACTATAAAGACAGCAGTTATTAGTCATGTGAGTTCATGTCAACAGCAAAAGGTTGCAAAAAATAAACAGGTTGAAAAATGTCACATTTTTGCTTTCTGAAAAAGGCCTTTATTCAGGAAAAGCATAAGCCAACTGTCAATACTAGTGCTTGTTGGATAACCTTGGGTCAGTGCACTTTGGTTTTGAGACTTTGCTCTGTAGGAGTACTGGTACATAGTCTGGAATGATGACCTCTAAACTGAAACTAAACTGTTTAGGTGCAAGTATAACATTACTGTCTAGGCCAGGGTTTGGCAATATGTGGCTCCGGAGCTACATGCAGCTTTTCTACTGTCCTATTGTGGCTACACAGCAGAATTAGATTTTCAGGGAAACATAAAATAATCCTCTTTTGCAGTAAAGTAAAGCTCTGCTGGCTGTTCTAACACAGTTTTAACAATAAATGGTCTTAAACGCTGGAGTAGTATGTATAACTGCTAAGTCACCAACCTTTAACCCTGAAGACTGGCGCACAGATTGCTGGTCACCATATCAACACAAATAACTATTTTGCCTAGCTAGTAGCTAATGAAAAAGCTAAGAACATTGATTATGGACGTATTTGCATTCATAAGCACTCAGCTGGTTTCCTGATACGTTTAATCTGCAATGAGAAACTGTCAGACACCAAAAAGTTGCAAAGCTCAATTCAGCTTGTCAAGAAGAGACATTTTACAAGAAACTCTTCCACTTTTTCAGAAAAGTTTCCTGCTGGAGATGCAAGAAAAGCTGATGTAGCTGACCTAACATTTGGGTTGCCGACCCCTGGTCTAGACGACAGCATTACATGAGCAGATAGAGACACTGCAGTGGACTTGGGAGAAAATAGTTTTCCAATGTTGAATGAAATAACCAGAAAGACATGTTGAGGTGGAATGTTCCTTCACTTGTGGTCTGTATAGTAATTCATCACCCTTCCATTCTGCTCCACAGAGAAACTGAACCCTGCCCAGTTGTCATTGTGGAATTCATGGTATTTGAGTTCACTGAGACTGCGAATCATGGACAAAATGTGGAACTTTATGAGGAAAAAGATCTATCAAATTCCTTTTACTGAAATTGTCATGACACCTTTCATCTCTTTTTTAGATGTTGGGAACTGAGGAGAGCTCTCTGAAAAGGTTTGCTGCATTTTTTCCAGATCTTGTGTTGCTTGGGAGAAGTCTTATCAGCCCATTGTCAAAGACATACATAACCATGAGACATCACTAAAGCTCTTTCCTGTGAAGGTTCTATCAAACGTAAAAGCAGCATCAAAAGAGGCCATATTGTAGGAAGGGGCTTTCTTACCCCACATCACTCTTTCACTTGGTTTGATTTTGGCAACTTCAAGAGCATCTTTCATGGCATGATAACGAAGAGACGCTTTTAGACATTAAGGACCTCTACAAGAATGATATGGTATAAGCTCCAGGACAGATGAGGAAGGTTCCTGTGGAGAAGTGGGTGGTGGGGAGGTCTCTGAGCGCTGTGGGAGAGCCTTATCTTCAAACCTTCTGTTAATAATGCAGGATCCCCCAGTGGTGTGGGTGCATGGCGATCTCACAAATGCTTCTGTGATGACACTACGGCTGACACTCCTTCAGACGCTCCAGAGCAGGCTCTCTCTTCTCCTGAAATACTGTACTGTTCTGTTGAATCTCTACACGTCTCATAATCACAGAGATTTGACACTAAGAGCTTTTTTCTTGTCTCACCGTCCTGAAGTGCTGCGTTTTATCAGAAATTGTCTGATAATCGCAGGAAGCCTCCTAACCTACTGACGCTCCTACTGCTCTAGCAGAGATAGCCCCATTTAACTCTCTCGCTCTCTCTCTCTCTCTCT
>JAILXH010174936.1:4748-15885 GCA_023558415.1 Piaractus mesopotamicus
AAACACTGTCAGACTGTTACTTATTTATATATATATAAACAACAGGCATTTTAGCTCCAAACCCCCTGTATTTTCTCTCATGGTACATAAGATCAATTTGTATGAATATATAATGCTACGTCACCTTTACTGCCCCCCTGAGTGACAAACACTCTGAACAGTGAACACAACTCTACACTGCAATGATTTAGAGTGGGGCATTCTGATATCAAATAACAGTGATGGATATTATCTGGCATTCAGAAGACAACTGCCCATAAACTGCAGGACAAAGAATGGGAAAAACACCCAACCTAAAAAATTCACAATATTCTTGACATTTATTTGGCTCTTGTGGGTTTTAAATGGATGTAATGTGATAGTTAAACTATATTTATGTCTTTAAATGCTTTAAAAGTGCTTTTGATCGTTAGGGGCAAAGCAGGCAAATCTGATAAAGTTCCATTAAGGAAACAACCAATTTCCCATGCTGTCTGAGTATTAGACATAATACCCATTAACACACTTGCAATCACAGATCTCATTAGGGATGCAAGGTTTTGAAATTTGAATTTTTAGCAGAGGAAAGTAATTCCTATTAATTTTCATAGAAATTATGTGTTAAATATACAAACATCAAGAAAACCTACAATAAAGATGTAAGTAGCCCATTTCATTAACCCTAGCTCTACCTCTGGAGGCTGACCAGCACAGAGCCTTCACCAAGAAGAGTATTTTTTAGCCTTTAGCCCCTTTAAATGATCTGTGCCTAGTGACAGCATCGGTACCCTCCATCCCTTTATCAATCTGGTGATGGTCAAGGAAGTGTAGCGCTCAGGGCTAAAATCACTCACCTGCTCTTTTCGCAGGCGGAGCAGAGCCAGCCTTTGTCGGTAGTCGAGTAAGAGCAGCAGCGTTTGCAGACATTGAAATGACAGTCCAGGCAGCGACGGCGTGGCTTGAGCAAGAAGGTGAAAGGCGAGCAGCAGCGAATGCAGCAGCGCTGGTTGAAGCTGCACTGACGCGAGAGCAAAACACACCGGCTATCCTCCTCATCCAGCTCCTGCTTCAAATCACTAAGAGAGAGTGAGAGAGAGAGAGAGAGAGAGAGAGAGTGGGAGAGAGTGAGTGGGTGTGAGTGTGTGTTTGTGTGTATGTGTGAGAAAGAGAGCAAGAGAGTGAATGAGCAACACATACACCAAATGTAAAAGAAGAACAAGAAACCGAAAGAGAGAAACACAGAAAAAAACGAGAAAGGAAGGAAAGGACTGATAAGAAGCAATGCATTTTATAAGAAAAGGACAATATAAAAAAAAAAAATAGGTAATATAGCCCATGCATGTTGCTGGAGTGAGTGGTGTAATACACCTTCCCTCATGAGTGCCATATTTATTCAGTGCTCTTCAAACAGAAATTTCAAGTGTATTCGCTGCAATTTCAGCCTTCTTAGACAGGAGAGTAATTTTACACTGAAAATGTGAAAATGCCTATTTCAATGTAATGACAGTTTTTGGTCATTAATGAATGAAAGAACAAACAAACAAATGGACGAATGCTCTTCTTATGTTCAAAATACAAGCCAGGTCCGTTAATTAGTAGAACTTTTCCAAGGGAAAGAGAGAGAGAGGGAGAGACAGAGAGACGGTGCACCTTGGTAACGTGCAATGTAAATTCAGGGCTGATTTCCATCTGCTTAGCCTCACTGAACACAGCTCAGAGCGTACTCATTATCAGTGATTACAGACCTGCAGCCAGGGCTGATTAGGTTCAGTAAACACATGCACGCACACGCACATACACACATACGAGAAAGAGAGAGGGAGAGCATAATCTTACTAGATTAAAAACAAGGAGATAAAAAAATGTTTGGGTAAACAACTATTGCATAATGATATAATACGGACTGAAGAAGAAGGACGCTACTTTTACACTGGTGTTTGTTTGGTTGAAAATGCAATGTTTTAATGAGCAATAGACAGATGGAACTTTAATGACACTTCTCTATTTCTCAAGGTTCATATCTTTCACAATTCTACACAGTACTGACTGCAGAGCATTCCCGGTATGCTCTGACACTTCAACGGAGTGAAATCCGGGTGCTAAGACTTAATGCATGGTTGTGTAGATAAAAAAGACTAACACACAGTGTTTAGCTTTACAAACTAGTCAATGCAGTAGGCCTGGGTGACAGGGTGATGTAATTTGGAACTAGCGATGACTGACAGAGTAACCTTTTTTATTATGTAAAGCACATGGATGTGGATTTGAAACTCACTTGTTAAGCACACACGTGGTGTAGCCAGAAGTTTCTCCAGCTGGGGGCACTGTTAGCTTGCAAGTAGCCATGAAGGAATCCCACAATTAGTCATGTGAGGAAATTAGGCTACATTCACATTACCAGGTTCGAGCACAAATACGATTTTTTTTCAGAGCTGTGTGGACACGGAAATCTGACCTTGTCAAATCCAACCTGAGCCACTTTAATTTGTGGTCCTAGATCGGATATGCATTTGTTTCGTAGCCATGTGACCTTAATGTGAACGCTCAGATCGGAATTCATGTGCTTTTTTTTGCGCGTGCCGGGTTCGTTTACAATAATGACAGATTTAAATCACGTACCTAAACCAGTGTGAACCATTGCGTCCGAGAGATCGGATTTGAGCCAAAAATCAGATTAGAGCAATGAGGCTTGTAATGTGAACGTAGGCTGATTGTGATTTTTCGGACCTATACTGCAATTGAGATATATGTATATGTATAATATTTCTTGAAAAAGGGTCAGCACATTCATTTTTTTAGACTTGAGGTTTGTTAAAAAACATAAATGTAAACGCATATAAGCTAAAAACAGAATAGAATGTAGGCCTAAACTGCAGGGGACTGTGTTTGTGTCTGTGTGTGTTGTGGGGTAATCGGTAATAGTAATTTTTGAACAAGAAAATATCATGCTATTTTTTGTAAATCACCCAGGCCTACGAATGCAGCACTATCCACCCTACTGCCACCCGATTCCACTAATACATACACAGATCTGTGCCAATACAGATGCTGCAACACAAACTGCGCTTTACAAACAACGCAATAACTCAAAGAGAAAAGAACAACCCTTTGTGTAGGCACCATGACTAAAGGTGTAATGCTGTCCACACAGTGGGCCATTTCCACTGCGCTCAGTGCTGGACTGTGCCTGTGGCCTGTTGTTTATGTACTGAGGAGTTGGCACAAGCAGGAGAAGTTGCCCTGTGCCAAGAGGTGCAAACTCAACCCAGGTGAACAAAGAGAGCTCTAGAGCTTACAGCTTAAACTGCTGACCTATGCATATTCGTCCATTATGCAAAAATTATAGTCTTTTTAGAGCTAATCTATACGACGTAGAGAGCAGCAGACAGTTACATGATTTAAATGGTTGAAAACATTCTGAGACAAATGTAAGAAAACAAAAGGAAAAATAAAATATACCCACATAAAAAGCTTAAATTGATTAAGATTAATCCCCCTTAAGATTGTGGATTTCCAGCTAGCTTCTAATACTACACTGATTATGATACATGTGTCATGATTTGACATCATGATACATCATTATATCGCAAGTGGATCGCCATGGTTAATGTTCCAAACAAAGAGGAAACAAAGACACAATGGTACTATTTAGCAAGCTTTACTGGCCTTTTATAGCTTCTACTATCTATAGGCATTAAGTAGGTACTTCATAAACATTGATAAAACTCCTGAAACAGGTATGAATACTCAATAAATTAATGAGGGATATAAAGGTTAATAAATTAATGAATCAGCAGTCGAACATTTTCAGTCAAAATAGTTGTTTCGGTTTTGGCCAAAACAGAAAAACAATCAAAAATTTGATTGAAAAAAATATTAAAAAGATTAAATAGGCCTACAGCAAAGTGTAAAGCCACAGGGCGCTTTCACATCTACCTTGTCTGGTTCACACCTATCAAACATTTCTTTAGTCCAGTCCATTTTGAAATGTGTGAACACTCACCTGTATTGGGCTAAACAAATGAACTGTGGTCAGTCAGTTTCCTAACGGAACCTTGTTCAGTTCACTGCTGATGGGAACCAATTTTTGTGATGGTCCACACCAAATAAGGGAATTTAACATCACAGCAACTGCTAACAGCACATCAGCACTGTACTGTCCACATAATCTTCCTGTTTTAACGTCTGGCTCATATCATTGACAGACACTCAAATCGTTTCTCCAGCATGAGCTAATGCTGCTAATAATGGCAGACAAGCAAAAAAATAATAATAAAGCAGGGCATTTGATTTTGGCATGTGGATTGCAGACTGTATTGCATCAGCAACCTGAATGATTACATTCAAATTGACAAACCAATAATGAAGTAAATAACACGTAAGGGTTATTAATATTGTGTCTGACTGTGATACACATAGATCTTAAGCATCTCTATTTTCATCCGAAGTAGGAGTGTAGAAGTAACAGATGTAAAGTACCAGAGCTCTTGTATCCCTGCAAAATCTCTGACCAATAAATACTTATGTGTATAATTTGATGCACTTCAGTCATTGTGTGTGAAAACAACCAAACCAAACCAAAAAGATACAATAGCACAAAAACCCAAACTCTGGTTTGGACTTTAGCAAACAAACTAGGCACGAAAACAGCCTATGATTCACAGTTAATAATAGTAATGTAATAGTGATTACAAATGCTATTTGAACTAGAGCTGCAACTAACAATGAGTTCCATAATCAACTATGACTTTAATCAATCAGTAAAGGAAAAGAAAAGTGTGGCCAGTAGTCTGTCAATAAATACTTTATGTCATACATAATGTTTTTTTTTAAATATATTTTTTTTACTAATTCAAGAATTATTCCTAGTTTTTCACAACCCTCTTTCAAACATAAAACACCTACCCTATTTCCTAAATCATACTTTTATCGAGATCATTGCGACAAGATGCCTTCTGTGCCATTACCAAGCACACAGAAGCAGCCTGGTTCTCAGCCATGCCAGACATGTAGAGCCATGAAGCATGTTTAACACTCATGAAACAGCAGTAAGCATGTTTTGTTAAACTAAAACAGAGCTGTCTGAAAAGCAGATACTGATATGCTGTTTTTAGCTTTTGACTACAGTTTTACTGCAGCTAACTCACCATGCTGGGCTTTTGTCTTTTACTACTGTAAATGTGTTTAGATGTGTTTAGTTTTGGTTGTGCCAAGTGAGGTTGTTTTACATATCTTATAGGAAATTATCTTTTTGGTTGATGTTAAAGTGATCCACATTTTTACTTCTTTTAGTCATGCATTACCCTGTACTGGAGTCTCCACTATCTGTTTTCGCCTCTTTCATTCAAGCATAAACATTATCATGACACCTAATCGTTAACAAGATTAGTGAGGCCAGCATTTTTTTTATCCATGTTATTACATGTTGGAGCCCTAGTCTGAACACAGTCAAACAGTCTTCGTAGCAGCACATGAACACACTGGTCATTTGGAATGGTTTCTATGAGAACATTAGACAAGCAATCTATAATCTCTGTTCGTGTCATTTATGAAGAGTATATCCAACGCCCAAGGACTTCTTCAACTGTTTTTATTTATTGTCAGTTTTTCTGGTTTTAGGCCCAGTGTATACTGAATGTCTATTTCAATTTAGGCCAAGGATTGTCACTGCATTACTAAAATGATTACTGAAACATTGATTTAGCTCTAGTCATCAACTCTCTAGTCTTTACAATACAACACCATCATTTCCAAACCATTCTTTGCAAAACCCAGAAAAAACCTGTCACCGTTGAGTGTGAATAAGGTTCGTTGTTTTTTCTGCTGTAGGCTCAGCACTCAGTTGTGTGCTCCTCGCACAGTGTGCACATGGCGGCTGCTGCTTTTGAAATAATAACCCTGCTGCTCACTCTAACGTTACATGCTTCCACTGAAATGGCTCCTGCTATGCTTAACTGAAGTTGCTGCACTGCTATTTACTGTCCCCCACTGCTTTCTTTAAGCACAGACCTTGGGTGATATTGCAATGAATTGTGTCATGCAACTGAATGCACCAGAACACACAAGGTTAAAAGTGCTGCTAAAAGCTACATGCAGCGTCCAAATGCTTTAATCAGTGCTCTGTAAAAGCTGAAGGACCACTACTTTTAATTTACTGAATTACAAGCAAACTTATTACCAAGCTTAGATGTTACTGCAAATAACACTGCAGCTATTAAATTGATTTGCCATCTGTCTGACAATTTTGACGTAATTACAATGTGGGGCACAACTGCTTCTGAGGGTTACTTCTGAGGGTCTCTCATGTCCTAACTTCCTTGGTGAGATTTTCTTGGTCTGGACAAGCTAGTGAACAGTGAAGTAAAAAGAAAGAAAAGAGGCATAAAAATATGCATAGAGATTCAAATAGAATAGAAACAAGCTGTCCATCATGTAGCCAAATTAAGGTTGGATAATATGTGAAAAAAAGGAATAACAATACAGGGGCCATGTCAAGGAATAGTGAATTTTAGTATTTAGTATTCAGTTTTACTGAAATACTGTCCCAATTTTTTTATGAAA
This sequence comes from Piaractus mesopotamicus, assembly GCA_023558415.1. Taxonomy (NCBI): domain Eukaryota; kingdom Metazoa; phylum Chordata; class Actinopteri; order Characiformes; family Serrasalmidae; genus Piaractus; species Piaractus mesopotamicus. The sequence goes on from JAILXH010174936.1 coordinate 11,289, forward strand.
CCCAATTCTAAAAAAGTTGGGACAGTATGTGAAATGTCAATAAAAACAGAAAGTAGTGATTGGTAAATTCTGTGTGACCTGTATTGGATTAAAAACAGCATAAAACACAATATATGATGTTTTGTCTTATAAACTTCTTGTTTTTTGTAAATATATGCTCATTCTAAATTTACTGCCTGCAAACGTTCACGTTTTCATTAGTAGACAGGCAGACCAGTCTAGCACTTGTAACACGAGCAGAATGTGGCTTGCTATTGGCATGCTGAAATAAGCATGAACGTCCCTGAAAAAGACTTTGTCTTAAAGGCAGCATATGTTGCTCCAAAGTGTGTATTTATCTTTCAGTGTTGATGGTGCCTTCACAGATGTGCAAGTTATGCATGACATGGGCACTTATACCTTCCTATACCACCACAGACCCTGGCTTTGGAATCTTACACTGGTAACAATCTGGAAGATCCTTTGCTTCTTTGGCCCGGAGAACACAATGTCCATTATTTCCAAAAATAATCTCAAAGGTGGACTCGTAAAACCACATTACATGTTTCCATTGTGCATCAGTCCATTTTAGATAAGCGTTCCAAGCCCAGAGAAGTCGGTGGAGTTTCCGCACACGGTTGACTTCCACTGTGTATAGTACAGTCTTTGTGGATGAAGTGATGATCAGTGTTCACTGATAATAGTTTGTTAAAGTATTTCAGAGTCTATGTGGTAATATCCATCACAGAAGCACGTCGGTTTTTAATGCAATGCCGTCTGAGGAATTAAAGATCACAGGCACAGTGGTTTGTGGTTTTCGGCCTTGCCCTTTACGCACAGAGATTTCTCTGGATTTTCCGATATCTTTTGATGATATTATGCACTGTAGATGGTGAAATACCTAAAAACACTTGTTGAGGAATGTTATTCTTGAACAGGTGGACTATTTGCTGATGCTATTTTTTTTGCAAAGTGGCAGGCCTCAACACATCCTTGCTCATAAAGGACTAGGCCGTTTCTGGATGCTCCTTTTATACCTAAGCATGATTTGTTATAAATGGACAAAACAAAATGTAAGATATGTTTTTAAATTAGTTTACAAGACAGCCTACTTATAACCTTATTAGCATTGTCAAAAATAACTTATTTAACAAAGGACAATTACACACAAGTGTAAACAGCTGTTTACAGGCTAAATTAATTCAGGTAAAATGAATTTCCTCCATCTATTCTCTGAAAAACTGAATCCCCCTCTTCATTCTTGTTGACTGCTGCATGTTGACACACTAAAGATTGATCTCCTTCACAAGGTACTTTCTGTCCTGAACCTCTTTGCTTTTACCACACACTCATAAATCCACAGCTCTGTGCAGCAACCAAAGCGCAGCTTCGACGCCTGCACTTTGTGCTATGCGCTAATGTAACAAATATGCAATACAAGTACTGACATAGAATAACAGCTCTTTGAACACTATAATGGCATCTGAGAACACCACAGGTCTAGGATAAAGCCAAAGGATCAGGATATGAACTGAGCTGAGGGGGTTAGAACATAACAGCAAGCAAATTCCCTTGCACAGTCTCTCAAACGTGAAGGATTATTCGCTAATCGGGAAACTGAGGTTTGCACATGTTGCGAAAAACAACAACAAAGCAGTATGTTCTGAGCTGCAGAAAGGGCTGCCTGAATCACAATGAATGTACGTGTGAACTTCAAAGGAAAGATCAGGACAGACAATACGAGAAGCTCACATTGTTACATCCACTGTGCTTTGACGTGGGGTCACATAAGATGAGTTGCATAAAAATGAGCTACTGTGGGACTATTGAGACCCAGACCAGAACATGTCTGTCCAAGAGGTCAGTGTGACCCACCTTGAGCCCTTCACAATCTACTTATGAATATCACATGACGTCAAATGACACAAGGGCCACCATATTGACCACACTGATGATTGATACAGAGTTTTATTGTAACAGAGCTGACTACATTATAATTGAGTTATAATTTAGTTACAGACTAAATAAAAGATCAAGCCACCAATATGGTATGCTGCTGTCTGAAACAATGCTATATGTTAAGTGGCAAAGCAAAGTAAAATATGACAACAGTTAAGAGTAACATTATTTTGTACAGTGCACTATACATCAAACTATCTAGAAAACAATTTCTGGGTTTTCTGAAAACAATAACATCTCTAAGTTTTAACTAGGTGCTATAATGCATTTAGGGGAATGTGTGTTAGTTTATAAGTAGCAGAGAAGCTAAAGTGAATTTTAGCATGCATGCTTGCATAACAACTGTTTTTTTTGCTCACATTTTTAAAGTCTCCAGAGAAACGTGAGCTTAGGTAGACTCTACACACAATTTTGTGTAACTCCTTTGTAACATCTCTGGCACAACCTAGTATTAACTGTAAAGAGAGTAGACTCTACCTATCCTTAGGTAGACTCTACACACAATTTTGTGTAACTCCTTTGTAACATCTCTGGCACAACCTAGTATTAACTGTAAAGAGAAGATACCTAAGAAGCAATTTGGCTAATCACCCAATTTAACTGCTTAGATCTACGCTTAACTAGGTGCCTAAAATGCACAGGAAAAAAAACAATTATATCAGGCTAATCAACAACATTATACACCTCCAGTGCAGGCCAATATCATTATTTAACCAGCTGATACCAGAAAGCTAGCTAAAGCATCTCTAATTACTCTGCCTAAGAATATGTTACAAATGAGTAGGTAGCTAACAGCTACCTAAGGGTAGGTTCAAAGTGTACATGTTTTTGCGGACCAAAACACCTTTTTTCCAATTGTTTTAAAAGGGAGGGACACAAATTGTGTGCTGTTTGTGTGCATTAGGTGCCTCACGTTTTGTGTGCTCCATGCAACCCTGAGCTGAAAAAGGTCAACCACCTATGATGTGTGTATTTTTTTCTGTGCTGACCAATCTAATTAAAGGCAAGGCAGGCCTTCAGTGACAGTGTGAAGGAGGAATTGCAGTTACAAGTTACAACGTTGTTGCAAGAAGCAGCATTAAAAAAAATGCAGTGTGAACCCCCACAAAGAAACAACCGTGAAGAGCACCTTGCTTTTTTCCACCTTCAGAAAAATGGCATGCAAACCTCCCTAAAATCTGCATTTTCATTGGTCTAATGCGCCAATTGATGTGAACATCTCTCCCTCTCTTTAGTTGCGTATGGGTGCTATGAGGACGTTCACAGCGGAGTCCAATTAACTAAGTCTTGCTAAAGCAATATTTATTTAATTAACGCTTTCAGATTTTTAATAATCATTAAGACACTGCAGTGTGTACCATTAAGGTAAAGTTTTCCAAAATGTGAATTAGATTAAAACAGATTCAGGTTTAGATAGCTGAGGATTTGCTCAGTGATTTCAGTACATTAACATCCAACCAAACGTCTTCTCAAGACAGACAAGAGCTCTGTATTAATACATGGGCTTTTGCTGCTGTTCTTCCATTTCACATGGAGCCATCTGATAAGCAGAACGAATGTTTCACACATTAAGCGGTAGACACTAATCACCACCACCTGCCTCCTGACTGGGCAAACACATCATATTGGCCAGATTAATTTGCATAAAGTTCAGCTCTGCTCACTTTTTTCGACATACTGCATCCCTTAAATTCAACATGGCATTTTCATCATGCACCACACAGCCACTTCTGCAGGACACAGCACTTCCCACAGAAAATGAATGGGATCTGTTGCCGAGTGTTGCTGCACCTGACCAACGGAAATGCAGCGTGAGGCAGCAGCTACGTTATAAAGCTTGATTGAGCAAGTTACTGTTTGAGCCAGCCAGCTAAGAATCTAAACGGGTTCTTCAACAATATTTAGAGACAGGATTAATGTTCCGTTTTACTGATTTTGTCATAAAAATAAGTATGTTACTTGAATGGCTGTTACAAGCTTTAAATGTCTGTGTTTGAGCTAGACCTGTCTTTAAATCCAGTGTTGGACCGTGAACGTAACATTGAAAATGATATAGGGGAGCTAACGCTAAATTAGCATTATTGTCATGGCGTTACCCTGTTGAGCTTTCTGCCAGTGACAGATACTCCTTTGGACACTGTCTATGATTGGATTATTTCAATAAAAGTCAAAACAAAAAGTAATTATATAACTGTTATGTAAATGTTTTTCTTTTTTTGGTTTCATCAGTAAGTTGAAAATAGAGCATATGTCATCTTGTTACTGTTGACAAAATTGAAAAGCCTTCATCATCAAGCATTTTATCAGTAATTTTAACACTGAATACCATCTACTATTTTAAATGTTCAGTTAAATACAGCACTGTGCAGCATTTGGATTGTAGTTAGTAACAGAAAAGAAACACTCTCTTTGACACACGCAAGACAAAAAAATGTATTATGTTTTATGTACCCTGTTCACACAAAAAATGTAAATATTTTCAAAGCGCTCTCCACTTCAAGGAGATGCACTGTGGAATTTAGTCTTTTTGTCAGTAATTCAAATGGGCAGTAAAAGTTTACGGGTTGCATCCACCAAGGATGGTATTTTTGGTTTGTAATGCTCTTCTGAGGTAATTTTTGCCATCATTTGCTTCCAAAATGAAAAAGTTTAGCTAGTG
>JAILXH010174957.1:7164-18634 GCA_023558415.1 Piaractus mesopotamicus
GAAAAGTCACTCAAATAAATGCAAATTTTTTTTTTTTTTTTGACATCTGAAAGCTAACAATAGCCATCACACTGTCTTAGTATTTAACTCTGAGAACTGTTTATTAATAAAATTAAATTAAATTAAGCCCTTGATGTTTCAAGTTGATTATATTTATAATTGATCAATGTGTTTTTCAGGGCCGATACAAAAACTGATTGCTACAAACAAAGAAGCTGATAATTAATAGATGGGGCTGATATTCATTCGTCAAAAATTTGAAGTTTAAAGTGTGAATCTGCATGAAGACAAATATCACACACAAATAAACATTAATGGAAGTGTTCAATGAAATGATAACAATAAACATTTAAACCTGGAGCTTAAAAAGACATGAAATGTTAGGAAAGAATACAGGAGAAATTTGAACGGAAACTTAAAACAGATAAAAATAATATTGAGCTCTGCTTAAAATAACAAAATGAAAAATGTAATTAAATGAACATCTTCCTAAAATATACAATTTACAAACTTTGACAAGCACATGAAGCCTTGATTCTACAGAATGTAGTCTGGAATTAGAAAATAGTGTGCATGTCAGGAGTAAAGTAACTAACACAGAATAACAATGTAAGCAGACACACGCTCCTCTATAAACATAAAATACACATGTAATATAAGCCTGAACTAATCACACTAGATTATGCATGAAAGAAAGGCTAGTTAGCTTACATATGCTAATTAAAGCACAGATAGCACATTATAACAAGAAAAACGGGCTTTTAAATGACGCCTGTGATTCCCATAAACATCAGTGGATATAGGAGCAGAATTGCAGCTGGAGCTGCTGCACTGTGACATATACTCCAATAAAGAGATCAATGCCTGAGCCTAACACAAGGCTTGAACAGCCATCAGACAAAAGGGCTCATTACATTTCCTCTGGAAATGTTATAATTTGTTCCTGAAAAGGCTACACCGAAAACATTGCAGGCGCAAATCTGTAATGACTGTGCTTGGTGAGTGTTTTTTAACCTGCCGTGATATCTTCAAGTGGCAATGGCTGCCACGTCAGACTGAAAACCGCAGAGGGAGGGGAGTCGGTGTCTGCCAGCCTGGCAGGAACGCAGAACGCCTGGCTGTTTTATTAGAGCGTGCTGCAAATCAAAAGCCACCCCAACACAGAGCCAGGCAGAACCCTGAGTCTGTTATTACTGCATGATGTAGGCACCAGCTCCAGATTTGCGGCTGATGTGCCAGGTGACCAGGAGATCGCAAGGCACAGGATGCTCAAAGTTATTTGCACTTCACAGTCCCGCTGTCTTGTTTGAAGGAGCGTTACCAGGGAAACAAGGGCGGAGAAGCGTTTTTTGCAAACGCCTCCTCTATTATTTGAGATGCCATTCACCTGGATGTCTTACACATCGCTTGGCACGGCGAAATAAAACGGTAGAGTAGATTGTGGCACTTAGTTCACATTTTATGAGTTATTTGCTCTGGCACTTAGTTCACATTTTACATGTATTAGGTTATTTGCACAGGGCGAAAGGGAAAACACAAATACATACCGTTCTCATTGTTGCGGTCCTGTACTAGGTGCTGGTAGACGGAGTCAGGTACCTCGGACTGGCGGTAGTACCATTTTACACTCATTAACAGATGGTCCCGTTTACTCTAGAAAAAAGAAAAGGAGGGGGGAAAAAAGTAAGCATCCAATAAAATAAACAGACATTTGTTTGTTAACAGCGTCACAAATTGGCCACTTGGCAAACACAGGCCTGTGCTGCATGTGCCTTTATGATTCTCTTATTCTGTGCCAAGAGCCCTGAATGGAACCAAGTCAATTAAAAAGGGATTGAAAGCATTTAATTCTTTAATAAAGTAAACAGAAAGACATTTGTGTTTTTGGACGAGGAGATGAGGAGGAAAGAAATCTGGGCACTGAGAAGGGAGGCGCTTTAAGGCTGAAATGCACTCGCCATTCCAAGAGTATGATAGATTAACTCCTAAATACAACTCCAGACACACATCTGTAAAGAATAAATCCAGCTCTATCCGGCCAAGCACGTCACACACAGCTTCCTTTTCTCTCTGCTGCACTTTGAACTCCGCCACCCGCTGTCCATTTGAGGGACTGCACGCAGTGCCGCCCCCTGAAGTTCCCCGAACGCACCAGCAAGTGGCAGCACGGAGTCACAGAGACCTCCCAGAGGCGATTTGCTTTCCAAGCAAGGGCCGGGATGAGGGAAGAAAAGGGTAGAAACACTGTTTTTATTCCCTGACATGAAATATTTATTATCCCTTCACACAAACCCAACTGACCATTCAAACGGTTTAATAGAACATTAAAGAAGCCGCAGCTCAGCAGAAGGCGGGTGACGGGGGCCTCCGGAGCAGCGGCCAGAAATCACAGCCATCTTTAACGTGACTATAGATTACCACATCGGCCGCAAAAAGCTGAGCGTGCCATCGTGCCAGCCCACTGGAAAAAAACATCCTGGGTGGATCAGAGAGCCAAAAGCCTGTTTTCTTTTTTTTCCTTTCAGGCCGCCTCACTCAGCACAGGCGGGTTTGCGTCCGCTGTAGCCGCAGCAGAGAGCAGAGTGAGCTCATTGTTGAGAAATTCTAAGGCCTCTGCTACCTTTCATGGGGTTCAGTGGAAGGAGTGTTAAACTGTGTGTGTGTAACAGTATATTTCCACCACCTGGGCCTGCGCTGAGCAGAAAAAGAAGCTACAAAGTACTGTGCAACACTGTATTTAGCTCAAATAACCTGTATACAAGATAACACAACGGACACAGCTAGGCTATTTTTCAGTGGAAGCTAAAGTAGCCTTCAAACTACTGAAAAAAACTGGTGGAAAAAAAACAAAAAACAAAAAAAACACCTGTATAAAAGAAGTAGAGTCAGGAAAGAGCCACAGCGCCATGTTTTTAATTCCTATTTGTGAGAGTGAAACAGCCCATTCAGATGAGATTAAAGCCAGCTCTCTATTAGTCTGGGCCATTTCTTTGTGTGATCAAAGGCGCTGCCAGGGCTTGTTACATCGCAGATATGGAGACAACCAGTGCTCCTCTGGAGGACTCGCAGTAACTTAGGGATGAGCTTTCTCGTGAACAGCCTAGCCCAGTTCAGAGATATTTCAGCACTGATAAAGCCCAGATTTATAGCAAAAGGAGGCTCTTCCTCTTTCAGTTACAGGCAGAGTATCATGACAAGCTGAGGAACTAAAGTTGCGATTCTGGTGGTTAATACAGGTATAAATACCCATGAAACCCCACACACTCAAATTCCTTTTGCACAAGCACAGGGTTGCTGTCTTAACAAAATCTTCTATTACAGAAAGGATTACTTTGTAGGAGATTTTATTCCAAGTAATGGAAATGATCAATGCAAAATAAATAAAAGAAGAAACCAAAAGACGCAGTGAAATTTCACTCATTAACAATGCTCAAAAATGGCAACTTTGGCTAAACATAAGGATAAACAGACCTACAACGAAGCGTCAAAATCTAACACTTGACAACTGCTGCACCGATCATCACAAACGCATTCAAACAGTATGAGCAGCAGCACATAAACAGTAAAAAGTATGAACGGGAGGAACACCACCCAGAAAGTTCTCCACTATAGGTTTGATATGAAAAGAAGACATCTCACTTCATACACAGAAAACACAAGAACACAAGCAGAAAAGACAGCTTCCCCCTAGCATGCTATCAGCGTCTGTACTTAAAAAACACAAATGACAGCCAAAGTGCAAAGGATAACTAAAAAAAAAAGTCATTCATTGCTTTGGATGACGCACCGTTCCCTGTTGTAAAGAATGTTGGATTTCATGGGTATATGCTGTAGTCTACATACTAATTTCAATACATTTTTCATGGTAACTGTTCTCATTTGAAGGGCTTTGTTGCAAAATGCATTATAAACCTATCAAGAATATTCTCCCCAATGACATCTGTGGTTGGGGGTGGGCTTTACACACACAAGAAATATCAATGCTACATTATGATTAATACCACCTTTGCTAGTGAAATAAAAATGGTTTTCAAAAGCTCATTATATGCAAAACTGTTACAAATTGATACAGCTTTTTAGAATGAAACTTCAATTATTGTCACCTCTTTTTTTTTTTTTTTTTTACATTTTCACCCCAGTATGTGCTACGTTTCAGCTCCGACCACGAATAAAAAGGAGTCACAAGTTGATACAACAGTAACAATATGCAAACATGTGCAGAGCAAAAAAACGCCACACGCACACCACACGAAACTAAACGAAGCTGAAACCTGTGACCTTTCTTTTAGCCCGTCTTCCACTGGAAATGACTGTTTCATTATTAAACCCTAATTATGCTTTCATGTTGCACACAGAGCAGATCACTGTGCAGAATCAAATTATCAAGATAAGCACTCTCAGCCAGACAGGAAGGAGAATGGAAGCAGCAGCGAGCAGCCCATTACAATTACAAAGCTGAATTGATTAGTGACATTCCAAACTGCACGCGCTGCTGCGGCTCTTTCTCCCGGCACCGTGGGCTCTCTGCACCCTCGTCAACACACTCTCCGCCGAGCATGCACAGCTGATTTAAGGCTACCTTACAAACCCAAGGTTTGGTCTTGGCCTCCACTAAAAAGGAGCCTTTTTAGCCACTTTTACTGGACGCAGCCAGGCCAGTCTGCGCCCAATCTGCCTCAGTAGCCCCATTCACTGCAGGAAATAAATCTGAGCTTCATACATTCGGCAAGGGCACAATGGCAGGCGTTTGAGCCCTGGTGGTGCCTGGAGGGGGGTGGGAGGGTGGGGTGTTACAGAGTGGAGGCATTCCTGAGAGGAGCTGAAGGGGTTTTGGGCACAGGGACACAGGTTGCACCCCCTCCAACCCTCCTGCACATTCACTCCCTCACTCTAATGGCCGTGCTGCCCTCTTTGTCTGAGCATTGAGCTTCAAACCTGGGAGTCACACAGTGGTGCCAGAGAGGAATAATCCCCCTCAACCCAATCTCACACACTTATCCCGTCTGCCCTCCCCTCTCTTTCACTCCCACACACACACACACACACACACACGACCAGGGGTGAGCGATACTGCAAAAATGAACCGCTGCAATTGTTGAAGGCACTTTTACAATATACTCTTAACCCTTTAAGGTCAGCGTATAAAAGTGGCTACTTCTGCCGTTTTATCTACTTCTTAGATAAATAACGATTTCTCAACGCTGCAGCTGTATTCATTTTAAAATGAGATTTTCATTCTGTTTGTCAAAAGTTTTGAACAAGAAAACACATGAATAGGAATCAGTCACGTTTTATCTTTACTCCGCCTAAAGATATCAATAATAAGCATTTACTGATCAATACTGCACTCTGAATGAGTTTGAGTACTTGTGCAAGCAAAACCAAAGGGCATCCAACAATAAAAGAAGCCTTGTCCATGTTTTATACAGTGACTGGTTTAAAAAAAATGAGTTGACACTAAATAACTGCTATCACTGGGGTGCTACTCTCAAGGGTATGTCTTCAAGTACATTTCCTCAGGAAACAAATGCACCATAGTTTTTTTTGGGGGGGCACTGACATACACATATTAAATCATTTTTTTTAGTCACAATATAAAGAAGTACTAACACAGCCCTTTTGCCTGGGAACGTTATTCGAGTGTACCTTTAACAATTATTTAAGGTACTTGGGGAACTAAAATATCATCTTTTGAGTCTACTTTTAGTATGACACGGGATGTTTATATTCTCAGTTGCTCTAAATCTCTGTCGTTTTTGTGAAGCATGCAAATAGCCAGTGTTCTAGAAACGCTGACGATACCTGTGATAAGCTCAGAAAGTACATATCACTACAACCATCATGTCACCTCACCATACCACAAAGCCTAATGGTAGAGAATGAGAGAAAGGGAGCAACACAGTAGCAAAGGAAAGGGTGAAGAGGAGGACAGTATGAGCACATGGGGGAGGGAGAGAGGGAGGGAGAGGGAGCAGGAGAAGAAGAGTGAGCAGTAATTACAGAACAGCCAAGCTAAGTCCAGTTAGAGTGCAGGAGAGGTTAGTGCTCTCTGGAGGCTGGGCCAGGCACAGCTGCACAGCCGGGCTTTTACAGGCCTAGGCTGGAAACGAAGGGCTGCAGGGCCAGCCGAGCAGGGGGTGCTTTTACAGGGCAGAGCTGCCTACACACAATGACACCCATTTGCTCTCTACCCATTAAACAAAATAGTAGTCTATGAGAAAGAGAATAAAAGGTTTATGCATTCCAGTGCAATTTATAAAGGCTGCAATACAGTCCATGACAGAAACTAACTTGATCTCAGTTCCTCTCTTTTCTACCATCATTTAAGGTTCCATCTGTGTGACAAGTGACTATTCCTTCTATGATGCACTGAAACAAGAGAAGACATATTGCCCTTAGTCTCCCGTTCAGATGCTCCACCCAGTGAGAGTCTGATATCTATTGCACGTTAAGCTGCCCACAGCTATCAGGACTGTTTAGCATGGGTTTTTATGGCTGCAGCCCTGTTTTTCATGTAGTGTAGTGCAATGTTTATAATACCTCATGTATTATATGAACATTACGCATGAAAAGGAGAGCTTTTTTGGAAGGAGATGACTGTCAATTATAAAATGGACATTTTTACCCCATATTCAATGTTGCCAACTTTGCTAACTTAGCATTGCAGCTTTAGTATGTTCTAGCCCAAAAGCAATACCTAAAATATGAGGTGGCATTAGCATGCATGCTCCAAGTAAGTGGTTTGAGGACACTGTGCAGACTGTAGCCTCCCAGCTAGTGAAAACAATACGTCAGCAGCTGGAGCTCCACCAGGGAGCTCTCGCTCTAATAATAACAACAACAACCGCAACTGTGGCACACATCGCATTCTTGAGCAAAGAGGTGCGAGGGCAATTAATTGGTGATGTGTGAATTAAAGGAAATCACGTTTAAATGTGCTGCTGAGTAACAGCTTGCTCACACGAAAACTGACAAGAACAGACAGCAGAATGCAGAAGCATGGCTGTAATGAGAGGAACACCGACTATAGGTAAGATAATGAGAACAAAGCAGGAATCATTTCTGTCCTCAGCAGCAAGAACCAAAATGTACACTGCTTGCCCTATTCATCTTTGTAAAAGCCCAGTCTCGCCCCGGCTGTGACTGACACTGACCCTGCCTGGCTGCTGGCTGAGTGCTGGCTGACATTTCACACAGCTAGTGCTGCTGTCTGTTTAGTGTAATCATTAAACATGGCCGCCGCAGCAGCAGCACCTCCTCTGGCAGGTCTCATCTGTTAGCGTGGACCACTCGGCATGGTCACGTGACTCCCACATTAACAGGAGGGCTCTCTCTCCCCCTCGCTCGCCATATACACACACTGTCAGCTCCCAGCTAAGCAAAACCAGACCCTGCCAGTGAGCATTAACAGGAAATATGGGTTTATTTTCAGAGCGTTTACATTTCTGGTCCTCTTTCGCAGCCCGGATCCAAACTCCAAAGCGCTCTCGGAGGCTCTGGTTTCAGAGAGGGGCTGAGTGCGGCTGCCGGAACAAGCCAGGATCTCCCACTTCCTGAGAGAGGTGGCGGCTGGGGAAGGACTGGAAAGGCTTGTAAAGGCCAGCAGTAGAGCAGAGCACGCTTGGCCCTCATCATGTTGCAGTGAAAGCATGCGAGGAATCTGAAAGGCTGAAACACAGGGTCACGGGCACTCAGTCGTGAATTGAACCTGAGAAGACAATGCAGCTTGTTCTGCCAGTGGAGAAGGTTGTCACGATACCAGACGTTTGACTACGATAACGGTACCAAGTGCAGCATTAAAATACTTGATACCAAAAGGATACCATGGCAAAAACTTACAATTGTCATTACTCGGAATTTGTTATACATATAATCTCCGGTTTTGTAAATCAACCTCTTTGATCAACACAACCCTACTTGAATCGTTGCATAAATTACATAACTAACACATTAAGCATTGCCTCATTCAACATGTTCTAAAGGAAGTTTAGTGATGAGACAACAACAAAACAGCACTGTTTAAAACAAACAGAAAATTGGTTACGTTTCTAGGAGCATAAGATTGCATATGTTTTTGAATTAAACTATTAATCTCTAAGCTTTAGATACACAGATATATTTATGTGCATGTCTGAGACCTTTCACTTCACATTAGTGTGTGCAATCTGACACACTTTTAGGCAGAATGCATAGTATTAACCTATTTAAAGAAAGACTGTAAAGTACTGAAAGCTGGACTACTGAACTGTTTACCACACCATACGGATGCACAATAACTGAATCTTACTGGTATCAGCAGATAACTGCTTCAAAAAGATATTTGATATATTTATTGCACTCTAGAAAAGCAGAAAAGCAGATGTTCAGCTAGTTACTGCATTTTACTGTATTTGTAACCCTACAGAAATAAATATTATAAATATTAAATAATAAAGCTAACTCTTTACATATCGGCATCAACAGATGTGTACATGAAAAACATCCCTACCACGTTGTGGTACTAAAAAAGCATTGAGCCCTTAAAAAAAAAAAAACAAGCTTATAATATATTAAGGCTTATTATTCAGTACCTACATGTACTACAATGCAAACTGTTAGCTATTCTTAGGGTTTAGAAGTGTGTAGTAAAAATTTTGGAACTTTCAATATACAATTGTTCAATTTAACATACATTTTGCACATTTCCCCTGAATCTGTAGGAAAAGCAGATTAAAAAAAACATGGCTAACCTACAAGGACAGGATCAACAGAATACTTCTGACTTTGATTTTTTTATTTTTCAAAGAGACCATTTGTTTATGATTACTGAGGCTAAAGTTACGAGTTAGGCTTGTACAGTCTGTATTGGCACTTACATATATGTAATACAAATGGGACATAATGTATGACAACATGTCCTGACAAGGTATTAAACCAAACATGTGAGTGTGAATCCAACGGCCTCCAAACAGAACACGTTGTACTGGTGGCATCAGGAGGACAGATCTATGAGCTAATCTGCTCTCCAAACATGATATGATTAGTGAGGAGTGAGCAGGCAGGAAGACTCTTACACATGATGGATGTGGCTTAGACTCTGCTTCCTCCCAACGTTCGCTGACTGACTCGCAGATATACACCAGACACTGTGTGACACACAGCAGAATAAAGCTCTTCCATGTGCGCCCTAGTGCACAATGCATCACCCAGCTGCATGTGTGCAAGTGTGGGTGTGCGTGTGAGAGAGGAAAAACATTCCCACACTCGCTTCTAACAGCTCTGTTCCGCAAAAGAGCGGGGTGAAAAAAAAAAAAAAAAAAAAAGGCACATACACATTCACATACAGGTGCGTTTACAACCGAGTGAGCTGGGATAGTCTGAAATAAACAAATGCTGTGAAGCAACACCATAAAAAGCCAGCACTAAATGCAAAAGAGTCCAACACTACAGCGTCCAAACAGTACATTCATTTTATTTGTCATACACTGTTTTAATGCTTTTATTTGAATATACAGTGAAGCACTCAGAGCTGCAGTGTTATGTATGAAAGGTCAACCTTTATATGCCCCTCTTATTTGCCATATTTGTCAGGGAAAGCACAGTCAATGATCAAAACCAGGGGTGCATCCTATCCAACTGTCTATTGTTTATAGATCACTTGTACAGCTTTATAAGGTCACTACTTTGCATAAGGACATGCTACTTTGCAATCTTTTGGTTTGAAATAAAATATTATGCAATCTGTTTAGCATATGATCTGAGCTCTACAGAGTCAAGATGTATTCAATACATACAGTAACGTGCAAAAGCCAGAGACCACCAACAACTATGTAATTTCCAGTCAAAACAGCCAATAGGAACAAGTAATGCACACTCCTGCAGAGACTAGATACAATAATACAATTGAATAAGGAACTAAGACACAGGTCGGCAACTCAAATGTTAAGAGCAGCCATTTTGTCCTTACAATAAAAAAATTGTAAAATGTCTCTCAATGTTTAACTTTTTATGAGGCAGAATGTAACTGCTGCACCATTTAAGGTGGAACAGAAGAACAAAAACCTGGGGAACAAGAAACTGACTACAGCTTCATGACTTTTTAGTGTTTGACAGTTTCTCATTGCAGAATAAACATACCAGGAAACCAGCTGAGTTCTTATAAATGCAAAGTTCATCTGTTTCCAAATTATCGATGTTCGTCTTAAATCTTTCTCTTTGACTTTTCGTTAGCTACTAGCTAAGTCGAAACTGTTGTTGGTGACCAGCAGTCTGCGCGCCGATCTTCTGGTTAAAGGGTGAATTAGCAGATACAGGCTACATTCTCCAGCAAATAAGACCTCTTATTAATAAAACTGTTAGAACGATCAGTAGAGTTTTACTTTACTGCAAAGGAGGATTTTTTTTTATTTTTACCTAAAAATCTAATTCTGCTGAGGAACCGCAACATGGCAGTAAAAGAGCTGCATGCAAGTCCGGAGCCACATGTTGCCGACCCCTGAACCAGGAAGTCAAAGGAAAAATAACAAAAAAACAAAAACAACAAAAACAACAACAACAAAAAACAAAAACCTCGGAGTTCAAAAGGTTTTAAAAGAGGTATAAAATGAAGCTCCTAACAAATCACACAAGACTGTATCTGGTGATCACAACTGTCCCAATAAGATAAACAGACTTAAAGCTTTCATCTTCGAGAGAGAGGAGAAAAATCAAGCTCCACTCTTGCTTCAGATCTAAAAAATAGTAAAGAAATTTGCTAATTAAACAAGGAAGCTGCTGCTGTTCTCAGAAAAAAGGATTTTTCACCCCAGTTCAGACTTTAGCATAACAGAATGCATTTGGGATTACATGGATTGAGCAAAGCAGAAAATGCAGGCAACTTCTAAGACTGAACTTTGGAGGTGTGGAAAAATATCCCTGTACACCTGAAAGTCAAAATCAACTCTCCAGAAAAGAATGGAAGCTATAATAAAGGCAAAAAAAGTGATCGACTGAAAGGCGATATTTTTAGTTTGAGACTTGTGTAATCATTTGTTAAATGTGTATCTTGCTTATTTCCTTTACACTGTTTTGACTGTTAATTAAATAAATGAAAGGGTGGTCTGTCTTTTGTACAGTACAGAAAAATCTCAAAAATCAAGGTGAATCTTGACCTCAGAAATGAAAGCTGTATATTGTTTGCATACTTAATTATCAGTGTGCTTTTCTGTCTTTACTTAGCTCTGACTGCTCTGTGCAGGAGAGCAATCGCACTGCCCTACCTCTAGCAGGCTCAAACTAATAATGGTAAACAAGTGTTGATGACATGTTTCCTCCCTGCAAGAGCCTGTGTACAGATTACTCCTCCTCCGCCCGTCAACAAGAACAAATGGAGAGAGGAGGGGAGGAGAAAGAGAGGAGGAGGAGGGGGGAGAGTCACAGCTGTGATGGCGGCACAGTCAGGACCTTTATGCTGCTCAACACAGGGCGCCTCTCTCTCTCTCTCTCTCTCTCT
>JAILXH010174962.1:15886-41626 GCA_023558415.1 Piaractus mesopotamicus
TAGGGTGGATAAGAGATTTTAAGAGATTTAGCATAGACTTTTCAGCACATTTTTTGACAAATAAGCTTACTTTAACGAGGTTAGAATGCATCTTGATGTATTAACATCAGCATAGTGCATCTGCTTAGAGTAATTCTTAATTTAACCTAGTTGTCTTTAGTAAGCGTATCTATCTATAATTTGATGCCCTTTTGTGCTTTTTTGCACCATTTGGCTACTTGTATGTGCTTCTGTTCAAGGCTTATTGCTGTGCTTCTTAAAGAGGTAGATTTTGGGAGATATTTTGTAGTTTTAGAGACACTGTAGTATAGTCTTTCTTTGGCAGGAAGTGATCATCAGTACCTTTTTAAAAGCAGCTGTGTGAACCCTTTCATCTTTAAGCAAGGCCTTAATCTACTTTGTGCTTCAGATTACAACATACCACAGACTCTTTAACCTTATTAGATATATAAGAGCTACAGAAATGATTGTAGATTTTAAGTTTGACCAAATGCTTTTCGCTTTCACTGAAGGGAATGAGTTTTGCTATGGGAATGAGTACTATTTATGTATTGTCTCACAGGACGTTAGAATGTAAGAAGTAATGTAATGGATAGATGTACGTGTAGATCTGACTGCGTATTTTATTAAGAATCTCACGTAGGGTATTTGGTGCTTATTTCACTTTATTTGACTTCTTGGATAATCCTTTTTAAATAAGATGTTTAGACTTGAGTAAATTTTTGAAGTAAGTAAAAATAAGTAAGTAAAAAAACTACTCAGACTGTATAAAAGCTTGGTGAATCATAATGTTGCCTTTGTCTGGAGTCATTGTTTTGTTTCCAGAGGGAGACAGAAAGAGAGCAAATGAGTCAGACCAGGGCTGTGCAACCAGATGCAATAATACACGGAATCAGATTAAGACGTGTGTGTCTGTGCGCGCGTTTGTGCACATATGTGCGTGGGTGGTTACCTACTTACTGTTCTTGTGTAGTTGTACTTCTCGTGTATTTCTTACATCCTTACTGAGGTTTTCTCTGAAGTACTTCCTGACTAGAACAGTGCTCTCTTAGGCAGAACAGTGGGGTCTGGCTGATGGGGTGTTAGTGCTTGTGCTGATGGGACTGGGTGCTGCTATGTCAGTAATACAGAGGATAGTATTAAAGGCTAAAGTCCTCCTGTGCTCCACACTGTCTGTTGGCCCCACTCCTTTAGGTAATGTCAGTGTGATTCATTCAGAAGTTTCTAACCCAGGCTCAACCCATTTTAAAGATTTGTGTGCTAGCTCATGCCTGGTCCCGCTCCCCATAACATGGGACACCACTTAAAATAGCGTTATGTCATTGTTTATTTTTTGCTTTCTCCATGGTGAGATTGTGTTGTATGAAAGGCCTAATCCATGGGCTTCTTGTCTGCCTTTTTTTTCTTTTTCTTTTAATTGCTTGTGAAATGTTTTTTTTCCTCCTCTGTGTCTTTTTGTAACGCTGCCTTGGTATGCTAGCCTGGAAGCTTCAGGCGTATAAAAAATGGAACAGTGTGGAGTTTCTTTGCCGTTACCTTAACTGAACCCAGGGCTGAACTCGATGCACTGTGCTGCTGGCAGAGAGGATGAGGGAGAGAGAGAGAGGGAGCAGGAGAAGACAAGCAGGAGGCTAGACTGAGCTCAGCTAGCACACATGCTCGTCGCTGAGTGGGAAACGCATTTTAGACCGTCGTGAGGGGACTTATATCATTATATTAGAAAATAATTGATGGTCTCCCACCCTACCTCACCACCACCTCCACCACCACCACCTCCTTCCTCTCCTCTTTGTCCATGGTAAGTGTTCTTTTCTTCTATTCATTTTGTTCTTTTTCGCGTGTGGGTCAGGCATTTCCATCCGTCTCTCCCAGTGTGTCAGATAGCTTATCAGACTGGTGTTGGCTGTTACATTGCATGGCGACAACAGTCTGTAGGCTGTCTGACATTTTGGGCTCTTTCATCCAAAAATGCATCTTATTTGTAGTCTCCCCTTGTTGGTGTTGGTGTTATTTTTTATTTTTCCTTTTTTTTTTCTTTTTTACACTGCCATTTTCTTTTAATTTTACTTCTCTGCTGAGGCAGAAGAGAGGTCTCTATCAACTGAACAGTATCTGGATATTTTATTTATTATTTTTGCAACAGGTAAAATCTTTGCATAAATGAAATGATTGCCATCTTTCATTTTCTGCATCTCTGCTCAGACCTGTACTGTTAGAATTGGATGTGTGCATGCGTCTTTGTGTGCGTACCGCTGTTTGCGTGTGTGCGCCTGTGTGTTTCCGGGGCTTACCTCCGTCCACTTAAATTTCTTGTGAATCCAGAAAGAACACACCTTATTGCAACACACACTGTTATGACACAGTTTTGGCTTCCCCCTCCTTTCTGGAACCTTGCCTCTGTTGCTCAACACTTTTTTCTTTTTTTTTCTTTTTTTTGTCTCTGGGTCTCATGACTATGTTCATTTGTTCATCGATTGTTTTTGCCCAGAGTTTTTATTTGGGTTGAGTTAAAGTCATGGCTTGACCAATTAATGCTCATTCTGTGGTCATTAAAATCCAGGGCGAAACTGACTTATCTTTTGAGGGATGACTTGGTTTTTTCCATCGACTTGTGATGAAGAGGCTTTTTTTGTGTTGTAAAAACTTTGGAATGGTCTGGTTGGCTTGCAGACTCAGGGAGTATGTTTTCCTTAATAGTGTTCTGAACATCCTGTTCTTAAGGGGAGCCCCCTCTTGGCAAATGTTGCTCTTCTGTATGACTGTATGTATGTGTGTGTGCTTATATAAGTGTATGTGTATAAAAATAAATAAATAAAGTTGTTTTGAATTCCCTGTCTGTCTCCTGTTTTTTTTTTTTTTTTTTTGCTGTCCGATGGATCACACAGTACCCATTAACAAGTGACTGGAAGATCTGTATTTTTGTTTCCATATATCAGTGTCTGAAACATACACACGCTTTTCAGAGTTCAAATCTGAATTAACAATATTCTTTAAACCCTGATTTATCCTTATTTCATCTTCTGGTGCTAGTTAAACAGACAGCTTTATGGCCAGCTTCAGTGATTCGGTCATAAACAGCACATGTCTCACATACCCGGTGAAACCTTAATAGCGGGTGCAGATCATATTCTAAAGCAGCTGCCAGTGTTCAGCCACTGAAGTGCTTCTGCCCTGGAATTGAAGACACATGCAACTACTGAGTATACTTGCAAATATCTGTTGTAATTTTTGATACTTTAACTCATCTATAACAACATTTAATTTTATGATAAAATACAATAATGAGTAAAATGCTTTAAAAATTCTAATTTTTGAATGAAAGTAGATATTGTACAGTTCAAAGAAATTGGTCACTTAAAGGGGAATTCAGTCTGATGCAAGTCGGTTAAAG
The DNA here is from genome assembly GCA_023558415.1 of Piaractus mesopotamicus. NCBI lineage: Eukaryota > Metazoa > Chordata > Actinopteri > Characiformes > Serrasalmidae > Piaractus > Piaractus mesopotamicus. The sequence continues at coordinate 19,278 of JAILXH010174962.1, forward strand.
ACATGACGAGCGATTTCCTGCTGAAACTTGTTAACTAAATACCTCGTGGTTGAAACTGTTATTTAGGCAAAGACTGGTTATTTTGAGGAATTCTGAAGTTAGAGACATTTAAATTTCTTAGGAGTTCTAGGGAAGTAAATACTCCATAAATAAACTCCCACAACATGAAATGTAATTAGTTTTGAGGGAAAAAAAGTTTCCAGCAAGTGTACACAACCTTTTGACTGGTAGCGTGAAAGAGACCTCGAGCCAGTCTTAGTCTTTCACTAGAGCTGCACAAGCTGTGCTTCAACTGCTTACATTGAAACTATTATGCAAATCGCTCTTGTTCAAACAGGTTTTAATATTCAAATAAGAATCTGGCATGTTCCGATTCCTTTTTTTTTTTTTAAGCCTCACAAATGGGTCAGGTGCCCCTGCCTCATGTGTGATGAGAGCAGCACTTTATTCATGGTTGGCTGGTGTTGTAAAATATGCCCTCTTGTCTCTCACACACACACAAAACACAGCACCTATTGCTGGTAGCTCCAGAAGGGGGTGCATTTGTTTAACGTAAAGCAATCCATATTGCTTGTAGTATTTTGCATCTATGCAATTTTCAGTCATATTGTGATTTAATGTGTAGCCCATAGGACATCCTCTAATTAGGAATATGTAATATTTTTAATATGATTTTAGACATAAGGACATGTAATTGGTATGTATTTAGATGGATGGAGATTTTGTCTGTTTAGCTTTCTGAACTGTAGTTTTAACACAGGTTCACATCGGCCTTCGACTCCAAATGCACCAGTTTAGAGACTGAGCCTCCTATATAAACAGCTGTCTGATTACTTAATAAAATTAAACTGAGGATTCCAATTATAAGGTGAGGATTGTGTGTTAAGCTGATTGTGCATGCCCTATGCAGTTTTATCCAGTCATCTGCCTGTTTCCCTGTTTACTGAGCTTTTGTGTGTGCAAGTGTATTTGATTTCAGACCGGAAAACCCCATAACATTAGCACCATATGGTCTAGAGTGATCATTGTGCTATGCATTCTCTTTTGTTCTAGACGCACACACACTGAAAACCACTTCTGATGGATCACTTCCCTCATTTCTGTCTCCACACACACACACATATCTAACAACGCCATGTGATAGTCCTGTCAACCAAACCCTGTGTAATGTAGCACACACGGACGTAAGCTAGAACCCTACACACCACCCCAGCTTTTATAACACTATTAACTGCTACTGGCTATTTCTGATTATCGAAAGATGTTTTGGGAGTTTCTTCCTCCATATACAGCCAATCACTGAATAAAACCAGGTTTTTTCATAAGGAGGCACTTCTACTTTTTAGGGGTGAAAGTTGCTCTGAGACCTGGTCTGTGATCAGGTAGAGAAATGTTTATAATTCAGAAAAAAGATCTAAGCCAATACCCAATCTACAGAACTGATGTACAGGCTATAAGAACTCTTAAGGTGTTTTAGTGTCCTCTCACAGGTAAGGGCATATCTATCATTAAAGGCTGGAGATTGTCCAGGTGAGTCAGGGGCATCACCTGTCACCTGGAGGGGATGGACCAGTCATGTGAGTGACGGGACTGGCACACCCAGGTTTACTCACCACCAGGTGTAACCGCTAGCTGTCTGACAGTCATGCAAATGCTGAGTTTGAGAACATATGCACTGTGGCTCCAACAGCAGCATGGACGAGAATGGCACCACGATCCTTCAGATCACCTTTGTTCAGCTATCATATAGAAATCTTTGCCTACAGGACCTTCAACATCTAAAATGAAGCCTTAATAACTGCTCTGGCTTCCTCTTACATACTGCCACTAAGGGACTATTTCCCCTTTGAAATTTCTTCTCAAAACAGAAAGCACATTTTAGGAACAAATGCCTCAATGAAAAAATTCTCAGTCCTTTCATTCATTTAGGAAACGCGTTAGCAATAATATTAAATGCATTATGGTGTCAGTTTCGTGATTCTCATTATTAATGACGTGTCACTGGTGTTTAAAATAGGGTGGAAAGTCCCTGTAAGTGTAATTTGCATGGTAATGTATTTCCTGCTTTCAAAGTGTATAAGACACACAGAGTCTCTATTGTGTTTGAGTGGTTTTAAGAAGTGGGAAAAAGAGAATTATGTCTAATGGTCTTCCTTAATCCCTTTTAAACACAATTCATCAATAGCTTGCACAAGTTTTCTAGTCTGACTGCTGGCACAAAAGGCCTTTACCCATAGTAGACAATGACCCTCAGTATCATCCTGTACTAGACATATTTCAAACACTGTATTATCCTCTGTGTTAATCTGGCAGGGAAACCGATTCAAAATTGTCGTGTTGTCATATAATTAACAAAAAATAAGAAAAGACAATCAGATTAGTCTAATGACACATGCACTAAATTACAAATTTACAGGAACAGTTTGGAAAAAAATAATAAATTTGCACAGTTTTCCCCTTACCTCAAATACAAGTTATTAGCCAATGTTTGCTTGGTGTCGAAAGCTTCCTTAGTTTTGCAGTGGAGTATAGCTCCATGTAGTTCAAATGGGAGCCAACAAGTAATGGAAGCTCATACCCCACCAGGCCTTAATCAGCACACACTTGCTTCACATTGCACTTTCCTGAAGGCTTAACACTGAATAAAAGCTTATATGCAAAGGTGTTGTTTTTCACCATTTACCAAGAAAAATAGGCTGTCCAGATAGAATAAACATGAAGATGTTAGCAGCTCTGAAAAATTATGTATATTTAGAAATGTGAAGCGCTTCAAATCAGAGGACTACTAGAGAAATTTGAAAGCTGTATTGTATCTTTATTTAGCACAGTATGGATGCCAGAGTCAAGTTTTTTAACCTTTCAGCTGGTGAAAAAAAGCCAAATTGAGGTAAGATATCTAGGTAACTTTGAATTTTAGCTTGCTGTCCTCCTTATCTGATGAATTGTTTCTGTCATTTAAGTTATCCATTGATATGATACATTGTAATAGTGAATTTACCACAGTTATATGTCTACAACAAGATATTTGTTTGCCTAGCAGTTACTAGTTAAAAAAAAAAAAAAATCAAACAGCCCACCCCCAAAAAAATCCACCCCACAGCAGACGTAGTTTTTGAAAAAGGTCCTTCCGTCTTCTTATATAAGTCACCAGAAAGGGGATTTTCCTAGATGTTAAAGAAGAAAATCTCACTCTACAAACTACAACAGCAGAATCGTTTAAGAAAAAAAGGCAGAGCAGTGTTTCTTGTGTTTTTAGTCCTCATATAAGCATGATATCCCCCCTTAGCCTATTACAATAGTACTAACAAATTCATGTCAGTTATGTACAACCCCATTTTCAAAAAAGTTGGGACACTGTGAAAAATGTAAATAAAAACAAAATGCAATGATATGCAAATCATTTAAACCCTATATTTCATTGAAAATGTTTCAAAGACAACATATCAAATGTTGAAACTGAGAAATTTTATTGTACATGATTTCAGGTACCTGGGCACATACATTTCTGAAGATCTCTCCTGGACCACCAACACCACAGCATTAGTGAAAAAGGCACAGCAACAATTCTACTTTCTAAGAATCCTCAGGAAAAACAACCTGCAAGAGAAGCTTCTGGTGTCTTACTACCGCTGCTTACATGTCATCTCCATGTGATACACCAGCAGCTCAGCAGCAGACAGAAGAGCCTTTCAGAGAGTCATCAGCACAGCCCAGAAGATCATTGGCTGCTCGTTGCCCTCCTTGGAGGAGGTCTTCAGGTCCCGCTGCCTCAGCAGGGCAGCTAACATCCTGAAAGACCCATCTCGTCCTGGTCACCATCATGGAAGATGCTACAGATCCATCACATCACAGACAAATAGACTTAAGAACAGCTTCTACCCTAGCACAATAAGAGAACTGAATACTGCACAATGTTGACTTTGCACACTGCCATCCAGGCACCAACAACACAGGAATAGAGTGTCTACGTGCACCTTTCCAAAACATACTCAAGGGATATTAAAAGATGTTACATTCATCTCCACTTTATATTTATTATTAAACTGCACTATCTGTAAATAGAAATACTCCCTTTCACATATGTGCAACACCATCATAGCTGCTACATTCTTTTATATCCACCCTTTTTATTTTACTTATTTTACTTTACCTTTATAATTTTACTTTAAATTATTTTAATTTCATTTTCTATTTTTACTTTTTAAATAATTTTAAATTATATAGTCTTTTAATATCTTGCATTTTGTATTTTACATTAGCCTATATATTTGCTTTATTCGTAGTTTAATCTATTTTTGTTTATGCACCGTTAGGATTGCTACCCAATTTCGTTGTACCCTGTGCAATGACAATAAAGAATCTTGAATCTTGAATCTTCAAGTAAATGCCTATTTTGAATTTGATGGCAACAACACGTTCCAAAAAAGTTGGGACGGGGGCATGTTTACCACTGTTTTTCATCACCTCTTCTTTTAACAACATTCTGTAAGCATTTGGGAACTGAGGAGACCTCCGTTATTATAGAAATTAACAATTCATGCGTCTTCCATAATAAGTTCTGTTTATCTACTGTTGCTTCCTTAATCCCCCACACCACCACCCACCTCAAAAGCAAAAGTGGTCCGATCTCTGCACATGTCTATCAATAGGGGCTGTCTGCCAATTCTGACCTGGTTAAAATGAAACCAAACTAAATAGAACCCTTTTCAAAAAAGTTCTATATAAAACTATATACAATGCATTCTCCATCAATCTGAAGAACCATTTCATGAGTCAAAGAACACTTCAATCATGCAGAAGATTCTTTGAGTGTTCATGGTTCTATATAGAACCATTTTCTTTAAAAATAAAAATTAAATTAAAAATAAAATGTAAATAAATGTAAATAAAAACAAATCTAACAGACCCATATTTTATTCACAACAGAACATAGAACATTTTACCATTTCATGAAAAACATTAACTAATTTAGAACTTGATGGCAGCAACGCGTCTTAAAAAAAAGTTGGGATAGGGGCAAGAAAAGGCTGGAAAAGTAAATGGTACTAATAAAAAAGGTGGAGGAGCAATTTGCAACTGACTCACATGACTGGGTATAAAAAGAGAATTGTAAAGAGGCAGAGTCTCTCAGAAGCAAAGATGGGCAGAGGTTCACCAATCTGTGAAAAATTGTGGAACATGTTCCTCAACAAAAGCCTGCATATCTGATGGTATGGGGTTGCATTACTGCCTATGGCGTGGGCAGCTTACCCATCTGGAAAGGCACTATCAATGCTGAACAGTATATAGAGGTTTTAGAACAACATACGCTCCCATCCAGACAACGTCTCTTTCAGGGAAGGCCTTGCATATCTCAGCAAGACAATGGTAAGACTGCCTGCCTGCAGTCCAAATCTTTCAACAAAAGAAAACGCATCATAAAATGAAAAATCCGGCAAAGAAGACCCAGGACTGTTGAGCAGCTAGAATCCTACATCAGATAAGAATGGGACAACATCCTCTCCCAAAACTCCAGGAATTGGTCTCCTCACTTCCCAGACATTCACAGACTGTTGTTGAAAGAAGAGGGAATGCTACACAATGGTAGGCATGGCCCTGTCCCAACTTTATTGAGATGCATTGCTACCATCAAGTTCTAAATGAGTCAATATTTTTTTTTAAATAGTAAATGTGTTCTATATTCTTTTGTGAATAAAATATGAGTGTATGAGATTTGCAAATGCATTCTGGTTTTATTTACATTTATTTACATTTTACACAGCATCCTACCTTTTTTTTTGGAATTGGGGTTGTAAATATACCTACTTCCAATTTATACACATAATGGCCATTATGCATTAAAGTTGCATAAAAATGTGCAGATTTGACCACCTTTAATGACATACAAATGTCTCAGTCATTAAACTTTTGTAGGATGTGGAGACAAGTGGAGATTTGAGTGCAAAAGATGAATGAGCTTCAGTGTGTGAAATCAAGCACCAGCCTACTAATGCCTCATTTATGTATCTTTTGCATGAAGCAAGCCCTAATTTATGCAGATGATGTCATTTGGGAATGAAAAAAAGGACCGCATTCCAGCATTCAGCAGCTCATGAGCCAATAGATGGGTTTCTGTGCAACGTCATCACAGAGATGCGCGCAGAACTGGGGGAAGAAAGCAAGAGAAAGTAGCACTCTTCACGGAATAAAACTACAATGACAAGGAGTTGTTGTGCAGTAAACCGCACCAAACACAGAGAAGATGGTTGGAGAATGTTTAATATTCTGAGTCACATTTCTTTGCCAAACACCACAGAAGATTATGCATCCGTGCCATCGTAAGGGTGGATTGGGATCCTGATGGTCCCAAAGACAGTGAAAGTCTGTGCAGCGCCCACTTCATATGCAAATGTGTTTTTTTGATAGGACAATTGACTTTCAACACATCCAAACTGTAGTTTTAATACTGGTAGCATTTTCTGTCACAATGATTTAAACAAGAAAATTTGATGCTGACTTAAGCTTTGTGTGATTTAGGCAAAATATCCTACCTACAGTTTTATATAGAGCTCTACTTATAAATATGCGCTGCAGTAGGACATTTCGACAAGGTAGCTATCACAATTCATCAGAACACCAGTATGTTTCTGTCTGCTAACATTAGCTAGGTAGGTAGCTAATGAGTAAGTTAGGACTGCGTCTGGTTCATATCAATGATAGCTAAAAGAAATAATATTCATTTTGTTCAGTAGGTCAAAGCCTAACTAACTCCTAAATTAACTGTTTACTTAGCTTAGGGGAACTAACAGTACCTCCGTGCTCCTGATATTGTCAAATAAGGAGAGGATAGATAGGCTCTACAAACATTAAAACCATATTACATTAAGAATTTTTCATGGGACATCTCAATAAGCTATAAAGGTATTTCTAATTTAGATAGCTCCCATTAGTTAATATTTAGTGAATAGCAAACTTAGCATGGACACCTGATGACTGGCTGATACCGACTGTCAACTATTGTCAGCTCATGTTTTACATGATATTATATTAATATGCAAATGAAAGACAAACAAACAGATCCAACTCAGAAATGGCATCTTATTACTGAGTCAACAAGAATGTACAAACAAGGCGAAAATTACATTGATTACAACAGTTGATTAATGTTACAATCTAGTGACCAGTTAGCAGTTAAGTTAGCAGTTTAAACAAAACGTTTGCAGCATTTGTTCATACCAGTGTGCATGTAAAATATGTACAACCATTTCTGTATTGGATTTCCGTGTGTACAGAAAATTAGAATTATTGTTAATTTCAAGTTTATTGTTGTAATTATAGAGGATATTGGTACTAATTTTGTTTAGTGAAGCACAAATAAAGCATTATAAAGTGTCATGCTCAAAATATTATTTATTTATTACATTCAGATTTACACACACTCCTTGAGCTTGATCATACAGATACACTAAAGATGAAATTCATAACAAATGTTTCGGTGGCAATTGTGTACACTCATTTTACAACTAATTGAAAGGCTTCATTCATTGTATCGATCGATTTGTTGCTGGTCATCCTCCTTCCTCTTTTACCTTCCACTGTTCCAAGCATACTGGTATTTTCCAATGAATTGGTTCTTCTTAGAATATGTCCAAAATAAGAGAGGTTCAGTTTGGTTATCTGGGCTTCGAGTGAGAGGTGAGGCTTGATTTGGTCTAGGATCCATTTGTTTGTTTTCTTTGCCATCCAAGGTACTCCTAAAAGGCTTTGCCAACACCAAAGTTCAAAGATATCTATATTTTTCTAATTTTGCATGTTTATTGTCCAGCTTTCACATCCACAAACAACCACAGAGAAGACCATACACAGGACATTTGAAGATCTTTTCATCCTTGTTCTGCTGAGTGCTGACCGGTGTTAATAATTGATCCAAAAAGGCAAAAACTGTCCAACATTTCTACATCTTCTCCATCAACGAAAAAGTTAGCAGTCTTTCCAAATTTTAAAACTGTTAATGTTACTACCTTGACAGGATCCAGGATTTAGCAAGTCACAGAGTATAAGTACCGTGGCATTTGACGGGATGAGAAGCTTACATTTAAATCTCATATTAATAAACTAACTAGTAAGTGCAGACAGAGGCTCAGCTTCCTATACTGAAATAAATTCTGCCTATGTATGCCAGAAAAAGTCTGCCTATGTATACCAGAAAAAGAGCTGTGGAGGCAACTTTGCTATCAGTACTAGACTTCATTGATATAGTTTACAGACATGCATCTGCCAGTGCCCTCAAACCACTGGACTCAATCTATCACTCACTTTGCAATTTATTACTGGCCCTTACTGACATTTATAACACTCACCACTGCAGACTGTATGATAAAGCTGGTTGGCCCTCACTAGCAGCACGAAGTCAATCAAAGCACTCTCTGAGTGTGTCTCATCTATGATATGTATAAATAACTATAATTATCATACTTTAGTGACTGGATGAGTTTTTACTAAACTGGGAAAATCTGCTTTTAGCTACAATGCACCAGTGAGCATTTGATGTTATTGTTTTACTGTTCTGTTCTAGTAAATAATTAGATTTTTCTAAAACGTAAGTTTTTTATTGCTTATTTTGTACCTTGATTCTTTTGCCCTTATAGAAATATCACATGGATTTGACGTGGAAAAATACACCATCACCTGTGAAACCGTGTTTATGTGAAAAAACTATGATCACGTGAAAACTTATAACATTTCTTAAAACCAAGTTTTATTAACATGGGTTACTAAGTTTTCTTTGCTGGACTCCAATTTTTTTAATCCTCCATAAATTTGGCTAAGTCATGCAAGCATCTTGAGTAGAAAAAAAGTTATGTTTTGTATTTTCTGACCAGTGGGGCCAGTACTTACTGCGTGAATATTTCCCTGCATTCCCAGCTTCAGACCCAGGAATGTATACCAAATAACTCACCATGTGACCCCTTGAATGTGATGTCACAGAAGCTATATCATTCCATGACTCACTGTAATCAGACTGACCATGTAACCTTGCAATTTCATAGTGTCAGCTTCAAAACTCGTTTTGTCCTCTACAGACTGTTATCAACAACTCCTTGTCCAACCACACCTGAGCATCCCGGTGTAGACTGCCAAGGTTTGCAGCTCTCCCCTCACCTCAAGTGAGCTCAAGTGTGGGTAAAGAGCTTAGCCTCTGGTCTTGCAGAGCCTTCATGTAACTATCTAAGGCTCCAGAAGCCCTAGTTGCCATGTTGAAACTGGATGTTCTTCACACTGTGGCTAACACAAGTTGGGAGGTTGTACTGGCCAGACGGCATGTATTCCCAGGGTTGCTGCACACAGTGCCCGGCCATTATGGCGCCGTCACGTGATCTTTACGATAGCCATGACTTAATGCCCTATATTCTTTGGGTTAAACCACCTCTGAGAAGCACTGGTTAACTCATACATAAACTGTGCAATCATCCCCATAGCTCGCTGCCAAGAGAGGTTAGCTGGTTTGAAATCCAGGAGCAAAGCTGTGTTGCCAGTGCTGCCACATATTGCAAATATAGCAGTGCCCCAAAAGAAGGAGGGGAGATGCTGTATAAGAAAGAATTGTGCACTGTACTAACTATATGGATGGACTTATTTTCAAAGGATTTAGCTCAGCTAAGAAACTATTCATAAAATTTAATAACAAGCTGGTGCTTAGTGTAAGCCTGGAGGCTAATCAGCTGCAGGTGTGCTTTCTACACTGGTGTAAGATGTGGATTTTCTGAATGATTTTTCTCAGCTTGGAGCCTCTTTCTGCTGCATCTTCATGGCATTCCAGCCAGCACTCCAGGCAATGGCACCTACCACCCAGGTTCAAAAGGTGCTGAAGGTGCACTGGCTAGGCTCACATTCGATGCACTGGCAACTCAGATACGATAGACAGACACTGGTTGATATTAATCATTACTGCACAAACATCATCTCGGACCATTCCTTTGGCTTCAACCAGCTATCTTAGGAGCCGATCAGGACACTGAGACCAAAAGAGACATTAATACCGACTGGAAGAGCCCGGCACCAGCATTGAGACCGTAAACAAAGACAGGGTAAGTGCAGAGGTCTGTGCGCTCAGCTAAAGCTAAACCCAGCGCTACCTAGCATCTTCCTTGCCAATGTGAGGTCTCTGTCGAACAAGCTGGACGAACTAAAGATCTGGACCCTCACGCAGAAAAGGCTTATAGACTGCAGTTTCATGTTGTTGTTTTTTTTTTTGGAAACAGACACCAGCTGCCTCTAACAGCTCGGTGGAACTAGAGGGGTGCACTCCAGAGCTGATAGGCCTTCTCCAGGCTGGCCTCCTATCCTTGTGAACCAGGCCCATGGCCAGGAGAGAAACATCAGGGCTCGGGATCAGGTGAGGGCCAGGAACGTGACGAAAGGGAGCAGGACCTTAGCACATCTAGCCAAACACAGGCTTTCTTGGGGACTATTCAGTTCCTTTCAGTAAAGGGGCGCAGTAGAAGGGAGACTGATTGGCTGTTTTTTGTCCTTTTTTCATTGTCTTTTCTTGTTATTAATTAAACATAAAAAAGCTAAACTAAACTCATGCCAATGGCACTTGCACCAGAGCTGCAGAATGCCTCCAAACCTCACTCGACTCCCACTCAGAGGACCTCTCCCCCACTAGGGGCCAGTTCCCGTGTTCTCCACCACTGTTGTGACAACCTGGAGAAGGGCTGATGCACACTGACTAGAAACCCAAGGAGAGCTCAGAGACACACACACACACACACACACTAACACAAGTGAACCAACGTGCTTTATTAACCCAAATGTCTTTTTAAAAATTCTTTACTCATTCCTTTTGAAAGGTCTCTTCCAGCTCTCTGTCCATGTGGCCAGGAGGCCAGTATCCTTTATCTCACACCAGAGAGAGTCAGTTTTTATGCTGCTGGCGCTTCTCCCCAGACAAACTGCAGCCGTCCATGATCACGGGAGGAGCACCCACTACATGCTAGCAGGAAAGACGGCGATGGTGGTGATTTTATTATCTTTGTTTATGCCTATGAATACTTATATTTTAAATTTTTAAGTTCAAAGTCAAAAGATATGTGTGAACATGCAGTAGATATATGCACTGGATATATTATGTTAAATAACATATACTATCAGTTTATTAAATAACAAAAATGTTGTGCAGTAGATTATGAACACCAACAAAGTCACAAGCATAGGTCTCACTTAGAATGAAGTTTAAGTAGCACCACCGTGCTGGGTGAGCAGAGGCCACACTAGAATGAGGAGAATGTGCAGGACATAGAACTTACCTCCACTCCCCAGTGTGAAAGCCTCTGTTTTGACAGAGCATTTCCTGTATTATTATATTTTCCTCATTTTTTGTTACTCATTTATTATTATTTTCATTATTCAATACACCAATTTAAGTATTGAGGAGATAAGACCTTAGAAAGAAATGCCAGATTGGGCCATAATTTAATGTCAAGGCTCCACTACAGACATAGCAGGCTCACAGACAGGGACAGTGCATGCTGACCTAATCAGCACCTGGCAGTACCACAGCATGCAGCTCTCTCCACATTTTAGACAATCATCAATAAAATCCATTTGAGACCTTGTTGTGCCAATGACACACAAACAGTCCTAACACCAAGGGCAAATTCCATGATTGACTTCTAGGTGAGCATGTGAGGTTAAAGTACAGCACACGCTAAAGAAAAGCCTGACAAAAGTATTTGTACCTAATGATATCCCACTCACATGCTTGCACGTTTGTGTTTAGCAGCCAGGTAAAGATGAGGAACAACCTTTATCGAGCAGACTCTGTTGAAACTGTAGCACCAAGGAGACCAAACACTACACCAGGCATACATGTTTGTGAGGCTTACAGTCATCCTTCCAGCTAAGAAAGGAGCTCCTTTCAGAATGGGAACTGCCATGGTGAGTCCCAAGGACAGCGGCAATGGGGATCATGGTCCATCGTGAAACCACTAGTAAAACACAACGGTTGCAACTCTGAATCTTGCATAGCACAGCAGGATGAGGGAACAGAGGGAAGCCAGAGCAAATTGGAGCTGACTTGGCCTACCATATAAGTAAGCAAGTCTTTATTTATATAGCACTTTTCTAGAACTAGTCTCAAAATGCTTTACGATACAACAAAATCAAATACAATAATATCCTAAATTGAAAAAGCATTAAACAGAACAATATTCAAATCTACATCAGTATAGTTCAGGAGCTACTAAAAGCAAGAGTATAAAAAATACATCTTTGAACCTTTTTTCAAAACATGAACTGAGCCTGAATGTCTGATGTCAGTGGGGAGATTGTTCCATAATTTCAGGATGTAAGCTGCAAAGGCCCAGTCCCTCTTTGATTATAATTTGGTTCATTGGACAGCTAATAGCCCCTGGTTTGAAGACCTTAAAGTTCTCACATTATTGAGAGGATGTAATGTATGCTGGGGCCTCATTGTGTAAAGCCTGGTAAGTGAGAACTAATATTTTAAAATCTATTCTATAGCTTACAAGCAGCCAGTAAAGACTGCCGTAATGTTGTGCCACCTGCGTTTTGTCCTAGTGAAAAGACAGGCTGCCTCATTTTGAGCAAGCTGTAGACTAGCTGTGTCCCCCTGACTCTGAACAGATGAACAAAGCATTACAGTAGTCCAAATCGGAGGAGACGAAGGCATGAATGATTTTATAAATGTCCGGAAAGGAAAACAAAATTTCTAACTTTACTAATGTTTCTGAGTTGGAAAAAGCAGAAGTAAAAAAGCCTCCTCGTAGTGAAGCCAAGTTGGGGGTCAAGGGTCACACCCAGATTTCTCACAAAGGGCTAGCTTTTAACCCAGCATAATCGAGAGCTAACTGCACGTTTTTGGACATACCTTTCTAATAAAATAGATGATTAGTGGTATCAAAGGCGGCACTGATGTCCAGAAGAATTAAAACTGAAACTTCATCAGCATCAGCATGCATTAAAAGATCATTTAGAACTTTTAGAGCATCAGCATGCATTAAAAGATCATTTAGAACTCTCAGGAGAGCCGTCTTCACTCATGCTTTTGTTCAAAGAATGAGCCATCTCATGTTTTGGTTGAATCCTAGCTTGATATTTTTCAACAGTGCTAGGAAGTCAACATGTGTTTCACTGACAACAGCAAAGCCTTAAACTGTGTTGACCATGCTAAAATTATGGAATGTCCTCAGGAAAATGGGAATACCAGAGCATCTCATTGTTCAAATAAGAAATTTCTATACTGATCAACAAGCCACAGTCAGGACAGAAAATAGTCAAACAGAATGGTTCCACAGTGGCAAAGGAGTTAGACAAGGTTGCATACTATCACCATACCTGTTCAACCTGTATGCAGAACATATAATGAGAGAAGCAGGACTGAAGGAAGTTGATAGAGGATTCAGGATTAGTGTAAGAAGCATCAATAACCTTCGATATACAGATGATACAACACTCAAAGCAAAAAATCTGGAAGGCCCTAAGGAAGGTTAAAGAACAGAGTGAAAAGATGGGACTTCAACTCAGTATGAAGAAGACTAAGATTGTGACAACAGGACAAACTGCTAACTTTACCATTGATTGAGAAGGTGTGTAAATGTAGGACAGCTTTTGCCTACTTGGGTCAGTTATTAACAACAAAGGATTCAGGACTCAAGAAATATAACTCAGATTGGTGGTAGGCTTAACAAGGATGAAGGAGCTTGAAAAGATCTATAAATGCAACCATTTGTCTCTACAAGCAAAGATCAGATTTTTCATGGATATGATTTTGTCTGTGGTTCTTTATGGATGTGAAAGCTGGACAATAAAAATAAGTGAGACAGGAAAAAATATAGATGCCATTGAACTTTGGTGTTGGCAAAGACTTTTAAGAGTACCTTGGATGTCAAAGAAAACAAACAAATGGATCTGATATTTTGGAGAAACACTACCCATAGGGTCACCAGGAGTTGAAAACGACTTTGACAGCACTTAATAATAATACAATTTTCTTCAAAAGGTTGCACAAGCAGAGGTGCCGGAAGTACACAAGTCCCTTACTTAAGTAAAAGTACTAGTAATCTGGTAAAAAAAAATATTCAAGTAAAGTGACTTACATTTTTTGCTCAAGTATAAAAGTGCATGCTCAATAATGTACTTAAGGTAAAAAAGAAAAAAATATTTCTTTAAAAACCTTTCTAATTCATTTTTCAAACAGAATATCTTTTTATTGAGGGTTAGAGGTACACATCCATCAAACTGAGCATACATAATGGTTTACACTAGAACTGCATGCATCATCCACAAAAATCCATTCACTCACTCATATATTTGACTTCCTTTACAAGAATTTGAGATGGATATGTTAGATTCTCTACTAAAAAAATGTGGATTTTTATTTTAGCAGTCAATACTGAATATCATATCAAATAATTCCTATAATGTAAGGTCAGCGCCAGAATGAGTTTTCAGACTGGGAGTACAAACTGAGACTTATGCGAAGTTAAACCTACAAAGTTAAAGATGTACAAACCTAATAATTACCGAAGCCAAAAACACAGGTTACTACCACAGCGGGGAGACCCAAATAAAGACGACATGAAAGTTAAATCAAAAAGCTGATATGAGAAGATGAGGAAAAACAACACAGCAATCTTAAAACACCTAAACCTAATCATCATTCTATACAAAAGCATATTGCCACAGTGAGCATAAAACATGTTTACTGTCTGTTTATGTCTTACCTGTAATGACTTGCATTAAAGTAACGTCTGTCCAGGCATTGAAACGTAACTGCTACATCATTTAAGGTGGAACGGGAAATGAAGCTTCATCTAGTCTCTATCCATTGTTCGAGTCTTAATTACAGTCAGTAAACCAGGGCTGTATCACTTGAGAGGGCGGCCGTTGGTTTAACCCCGACATTACTACAGATATATACTTAGATGTGACATTCACAGTTTGAGCATTCTTGTGATTGTATTCACTAGCTCACAGTAACCGGCCCGAAACTTTACCGGCTCACCGGGAATTCTTCCGTCTCTACCCATCACCCACTCCAGGATTGAGCGAGGCTATGGATGCAGTTTTTTCAGATGCATCATCCATTTTAAGCACTGACTTGATGCTCTTGCTTTCTGCAGATTCCACTGTCTCATCTGTTTGTTTAACCTCCTTTTCCTGAGTGCTCTTCGCTGGAGCCTGTCACAGGTTCCCTCCGCTCCCTTCTTCTTTCACAACACTGGTTTGCATTTAATTAGGTGCCTGAATACAATTGCCTGATTAAAAAATACATAAATTAATAGAGAAATAAATAAAGAGATCATTAAACCTAAATATGGCATGCACCTGTCCCCCGGGCCCCGATGACAGCTGCAGGAGCTGGCAGGAAGCTGGGGCCTGAACTACAAGCACGGACAAACCTCGGCGAGGATGGCGGGGAGAGAACAGCGAGTGACCGGCGGTGACCGAATGCAAGGTCCAGGACTCGTGTGCCATCCCCCACCTCACTCGTTGTTCTCTCCCTGCCGTCCTCGCCAGTGTTTGTCCTCGCTCGTAGTTCGGGCCCCGCCTTCCTGCCGTCTCTTGTGGCTGTCATCGGGGCCTGGGGGACAGGCACATGCCTTACTAAAGTAATGAGGCTGTTTTAAAAATGTAGTGAGTAAAAAGTTAAGATTTTTCTTTTGAAATGTAGTGAGTAAAAGTAAAAAGTATTAAATAACAGAAATACTCAAGTTAAGTACAGATACCTAAAAAAATTACTTAAGTACAGTAATGAAGTACTTGTATTTCATTACTTACCACCTCTGTACAACTGAGACAGTCTTCTCCAAGGTCTTTTAAATAAAATGTAGTTATGGTAGAAATGGCCCCACAATTATTACAAATTGACAGATCCAAGTGCAAGCACATACTGTGTCAAGGGCTAGGACAATTTGACAGGGAAACCCCTAGCCATAATCACTGACCTTATCAGCAAATGGAACTACCACAGTACTGACAGGAAGCATCTTAGTATGAGGTGAAGAGTGTGTAATTCCAAGCTTCAAGCTTCAGAACAGCCAGCGTTTGTGTCATGGCCTGACTCCTCATGGAAGCACATGCAAGCAACCGACTGATGAGCCCTAACTTTTCTGCTACAGTTTGCAGTTCATGTTGTGAATGACTTCAGGCTTAGCACTGATGCACAAAATCCTTCTATTCTGGTCTTATTGGATTTCTGTGCAGCATTTGATTCCATTGATCACACAATTCTAATCCACCATCTTGAATACTGAGTAGGTCTCTCAGGAACAGTTTTAGAATGGTTTAAATCATGTTTAACAAGTAGACAGTATGCGGTTTCACTGGGAAGTCATTCATCAAAAAAAAATTACATTTCTTGTGGAGTCCCACAAGGTTCAGTTTTAAGGTCTTTGCTTTTCTCTTTGTAAATGTTTCCTCTAGGTGATGTCATTAGGAAACATGACATCAATTTTCATAGCTATGCTGATGACACACAATTGTACATTTCCATTCCTTCTGAAAATCAAGACTGTGATGACAGGCTTACCAGCTGTGTGTCAGATATTTCTCAATGGATGTCACAACATTTCCTACAACTAAATCAAGAAAAAACTGAAATACTCATCCTTAATACTAAAATTCTGAGAATGCTGCTCTGCAAAAGCTAGTATTATTTGCTTCGTTTACCAAAGTTGAAGCATGAAACCTGGGTGTAATCTTAGATTCTGAGCTGTGGTCTATACTGTATGTAAACACAGTCACTAAATTAGCTTTATGCTATTTGAGAAATATTGCCAAGGTTCGGCCATTTCTATGTCAGAGCATGCATTTATTATAAACAGAGTTGATTACTGTAATGCTCTTCTTACTGAGCTTTCTAAGAAAACAATACATCCCCTACAACCTGTACAAAGGGCAGCAGCACAGATCCTAACAAAAACAAAAAAGACAGCTCAAATCACTCTGTTTTGAAAGAATTGCACTGACTACCCATATCTTTTAGAATAGATTTGATAATTCTGCAACAAGTTTTTAAGGCTCTGAATGATGTAGTACCCACTTACAGCTCTCTGTTTATGTTCCAACACGTGATCTTAGATCTGCTGATAGAGGCCTTCTGCAAATACCTTCCGTAAAATACAAAAAACTTGGGGAGGCTTCTTTCTGTTATGCTTCTAAACTGTGGAACTCAATTCCACCTTTCAGTAGACAGTTCAGTGCACACTTTTAAGAAACATCTTTTCTATTTGATCTGTCTGCCTTATATGATTTTAATTGAATAATCATAATTTCTTTTATTACTTTTATTATCTTTTTATTTATTCTTTTATTATCATTAATGAGGCAAGGTTAAGTAGTGGCCAGCAATATATAAGGAAGTGCAAAACAAAGTTATGTAGTCGTCACTGGCACCTCTATGCTTTCTAGAGCAATGGAAGGGTCAATGTCTGATAGAAGTGCCATAGTCAAGGACTATTTACTCCAATTGTGATAATAACTTGGCCATCCTATGTGGTGGTGGTCTTTTTTGTTCTTTTTTGTAGGCCTATGTGTGGTACTGCCGCTGGACGCTTCTTGGTTTGAGGTTTGTCAGAAAAGATTACTCCAAACCAGAAAAACAGTAGCAGCCCAAGTTAGTAACCATCTTACAAGTAAGGGTGCTAGTCTGGGGACATCAGAGGTTGCATCCCAATCTAATAGTCGACCTATAAGCAATATTTATAGTCTGTGGAATCAGTGGCGCAACCAAGCTGGTAATGTTAGTGCTGGTGAGGAACAGCTCTGGGGAACCAGCAGTAGGAACCCATGTTAAAAATAAGCAATTAATCTAAGCAGGAGAGTTGCTGCTTTCACAACCCATAAATAAAAGAGCATGATTCTATAGAATCACCAGACTGTATAGGAGTTGGTATTATCAGTAGTACCATTTGATGTGCTTAGCAAAAATGAGCCATGAAATGTTGGCCCAGGGCTTGCCAGCCAAGCCTTCCACAACTGGTCTGACAGCCAGAGTGAACTTAAATTTTTTTGAATGCTTGGAATTGGGCTAAGTACACAGGTTCAAATCCAGATGCCATTTTTTCACTCATATATTTTCCTTATTTATTCAGAAGCTATTATATATGTTACAAACAACTGCCATAAATAAATCTAATACAAGTAATAAATAAGAATAGATAAAAAAAATAAAAATACAATATACAGTATGATAAGTATGACAATTATGTCTATGTGTAAACAAATTATTTATTTAACATATATACAATGGTATAAATTTACACGTAAATTAACACCCACAGACTGCAGTGCAAAATGACTATTCTATTTTTATTCTATATATCATTAACAGTTAATAAAAATAAGTACATATCACAAATATGCCTGTAAAAATCAATTTTAACATAAAAATAAAAACAATAAAATAATAATAATAATAATAATAATAATAATAATAATAATAATAATAAATTAACAATTTAGCTAATGTTACCAACAGTTGTATGTTAATGGAATAGCTCAACCAAACATGTTAACATGGGTAACAAAAAATGGAAGCTAGTGACTACCAATTACTCAATTTGCATAATGCTAACTGGTGATGCTTTATGTTCATTTATTTAGGGGCACAGTTAAGGGGTAGCCGGGGTGGCCAGCGCCAACCTAGCATGATTAAAGGCCATTATTCCAGCTACTCCAATTATGCTGACACATTCAGGCATCATCAAATATTGGTCAGTTATAATCATTTGTTATATTAGCTAAATATTTTTTACAGCTAAGAACGTGAGTTTAATGATGCAGGGTTGATTCCATCTGAGATTAATCCAGTTTTAAGTATAAGTGAATGCAACAGTAACCCGAAGACTATACAGTATAAGTTACCTTGTACTAACACTGTTTCCTATCCGGTTTTGACCAGAGGAGGATGGGTTCCCCTTTTGAGTCTTGGTTCCTCTCAAGGTTTCCTCTTGCTCCTAGGGAGTTTTTCCTTGCCACTGTTGGCATTGGCGATGCTCATGGGAGCTTGGGCCTGGAATTTTCTGTAAAGATGCTTTGTGACAACACTTAATGTAAAAATTGCCATATAAATAAACTTTGACTTGACTTGACCTTACTCTATGCTGTCTGGCTAGCTTCATTATCATTAAACTCATGTGTAAGCTCTACTGAGAGTGGTCCCCTCTATGGCTTGGCTACATGAAATGTTTTACTTAAAGTTAACATTGCACACTGAAAAATTAAGATGCATTGAATTGACTTGATTCAAATGTGTGCATCATCTCCACATGAATAAAAAACAGAACATCAACACAATGTTTCCCACACCACTTAAATTACTGTGTCTAACCTGGCCACTACATTGTAAAACTTTCTGACTGCACCCTGCATTTAATGTTAGCAACATTAGTCTGTTTGACCAAACAGTTTCTTTAATGGTGCTACTGGTGTTGCTGACAACCTAAAACAGCCCCTGAGTCAAACATTTATGCTCAGCCATGGCAAAATTGTACTGGCTCTGGCCGGATTGATTCTGGCCACAACTGACACTCCTCTAACTGTCCTGCAGTACAGTAGGGACTAGGCCAAATGATTTTGATAGGTAAGTAGTACAACCAGTCCTTACGTTTTAGGGAAGTGATTTATTAGGTGCACACTGAGAATTGAGATTAAAAAAAGTTTTCACCATGTTACGTTCAAGAAAACACAGTAACAGGGGTGGTAGGATTTCTCAGTTAACCAAAGAAGTTGAAAAGCAAACACTGTACAATAGAACAAATTGTCATCACTTTTTCCTTAAGTCACCCATCTTAAATCCTGCTCTGTGAAATACCGCCAGAGGCTGTAATTGCTTTGTTTATACAACACATGTCCAAAAGTTATCAGACACCCCTTCTGTTGTACCTGTTACCCATTACTAACAGGCATTCAATTGTGCACACACAACTTGTATAATCTCCAGAGGAAAGCACTGCAATGCTCTGAGAGGACACCATGCCCAATCTTAAATGACGGGTAGAGGGGTATAAAGCTCCCCAGCATTGAGCTGTGCAACGGAGGAACTGTTCTCTGCATCAATACCTTATCTTACTAATACTCTTGTGGCCAAATGCAATTAAATCCTCACAGCAATGTTCTACAAATAGAAGATTTTAAAGTAAAAATAACACATCCTCTACAGAATACAGATATGATTTTTTTTTTTAGACATTTTTAGTGCACAATTTCTATTTATTTGCTGAGTTTTACATATAGACATATAGAAGAAACAAAAAGCAAAATATAACGTGCCAAATTTTTTTCTTAGACCACATTTAATGTTCATGTTTTTTTTTTTTGGCAATATGTTAAATTCAGCAAATTATTAAGAATCATGCATTGAAATGTGCAGATGTATGTTCTCTGTAGAGCAACTATGTATAAAAATATCTCTTTGGCATACCTGTTAAAATAAAAAACAAAAAACAAACCAACCAAAAACCAGAAGAAGAGTGTACCTGAGAGTAGTCGATCAAAGAAAGGAAGAAGAAAAAGACAAGCAAGACAATCTATTATAGACATGTGCAATCATCAGCAATGTTCTTGTTCATGGCATGACAAGGAGAGAAGCTGGACAAAAGGTACAGCCAAATCTGAGCTGCTTTACAGATGCTTTAGTAATAAGAATGTCACATTAATGTATTTCTGTCTTTTTTTGGCTCTTGTATATTTCAGTATGTCACTGTATTGATGCAGATGGGAACAGAAAATACTTGAACTCTTTATACCAGCCACACATACTCCTAAGACCAGCCGGTCTTTTCACAAGAACAGGAGAATGTCACTGCAGACCATGGTCCATCCCACACTGTCTGGCCAGGAAAAATAGCACATATAACGCAGATGAATGATGTTGAGGCAGAATAAGTCTACTCTACTTTCTTTTGATGTCATACATTATTTTTTCTATAGAACCTCTGTGGTGGTTTTTATTTTATTTATTTTTTTCATACAAAAACCCATTTTCATCTCCATAAATGAAAGTTATCAATTGTTTGCATTTTTGACTGTGTTGCTACTTCAGCACATAGTTTTTAAAAAAAAAAACAAAAAAACCTTCGTGCATTTTTTGTAAAGTCCAACTCGTGCATTTTTGGCGACAAAGTTTTTAATTGATTGCTCTAGTGTCTAGTTGATAGTGGGACTGAAAGCAGTATTTCAAATGGAGCGAATTTAACACGCTGTAGAGTCAATTGCTTAAGATTTACAATCTACTTAACAAAAAAGACATATCATTTCAGACAATATGTTGTAGCAGTTATAATATATATTAATCATAGCAACAACAAATTAAATTGAAGTTTATCTGACTGCTGCGAATCCTTCTGCTGTAAGAAAACGGTGGCCACAACACAGCTCGACGACAAACCCAGGAAAGGAAGGTCAGAGTGCCATCCTGTGGCAACTTACTGTAACTGTGTTAGTATGCGCAGTATAGTACATTATACGTCCTTTTTATTTTTCTTGCTTCTCATTCGCATGTCGACTACTCTGAATTTCAGTGTGCATATTTTATTAAAATCACCAGGTATCGTTAAAAATGTATGGCAGTAATTTGTAATTTGCTTTAGGTTAAAATTGGCGCGTGCGCAAACACCCATGTGTTGCGTTGCTTTGACGTTTTCCTTCGCTGACGCTGGAATTTGTTTGGCTTGTACTGGACTGTCAGTGGGATTTACCTATGGCAGCTGTGTGTGTACTTCCATGAACCGAGAAATAGCACAGCGGTTGTGGACCGAGAGCGCGAGGAAGGTGCGTGGTCATGGCTGAGGTGTTTGATATCGACCTGGACCAGCCAGTGGAGGAGGCTGCATCTGAAGATGAGCTCGAGGACGGGGTAAGCGCGTGCTAATGACACGCTGCTCGGTACCGCAGTTGAGTTGAAGTAGCCTGGGGGGGGGGCCTGCTTGTCACTGCAGTTACAACAAATTGTTAACATCTGTCTCTTTCAGTTTTCCCAGGTTAAACTGAAAGGATACACATTTGCTTTTGTACAGATTGTAGTTCTAAAGACATTCAGATAAGTAAAATTATGCAGTTACTGGCTAAATTCTTTAGCCGCTTAAAAACCAGACACGCGCCTCAGGTCTCAGGCCCAGAATCTCTAGAGTGTGTCTGTTAATGAAGTTACCTTTTCTGTCAGGCAGTAATTATACAGAAGAATGTCAGAAACCAAATGACTCAAACTCTTTTACGTGTAAATATTACATGACATTTTGTGGATGCAACGTTACAAGTAACGAACCCCAGCTTACAGGTTCGGTCGACAGACACAATACTAGCGGCAACATTCTATGTCAGTTTTCAAAAAAAAAAAAAAAAAA
>JAILXH010174999.1:0-12940 GCA_023558415.1 Piaractus mesopotamicus
ACACACATATATATATATATATATATATATATACACACACTTAAGGGCAGTTTTGACTGCAAATTAAATAAACAAAGTGTGGTCTTTGACTTTTGCACAGTGTTTTACATACGAAATCCATTTTGCAATAATATAATATTTAAGTACTGCAGCAAAATGAGAAAAACAGTGCTACACTTCTAAGGGTTAGTGTGGATTCATGGTGTTCTGAGCTGATATGAGACGGCCGTTATGATGATCTGGAGTCGAGAGCTGATTCTGACAGAATGTTTCTAGTTAGCATGGAAGGGCACCTTCCAAAGACGCTGAATTTCAGTCACATGTGTGCAGTGTGAGAGGAACCAAAACAATGACATCTGTCGCACAGAAGGCCCCACAAAACAGCAACGAGTCCAGAGCAAAGCCAAGCGCCTGAACACAACAACAGCACTGGAGCCAGACAGACACAGATCTAATTAAACCAAGGTGGACTCCTGTTCTGAAAACATCTCAGCCTGCGTGAGGACTCAGTCGCAGTAATAGTCATAGTTAAAGTAAACTGCTGATTATAGCTTTCCAATTGTCCAAAACGTGGTTGATAATCGAAGAAGCCTAATATAACTACCATGTCATGAAAGCTTTTATAAAACGGATAGTTCCGGTCCCAAAATCTGATTGGCTGAGCTGTGTTAGAAGAAAATCCACGATATACGCACACCTATGACCACCTCACAATACCTGAATTATATTTTACTATACCACAGCATGAAAAGCCCTTGTGCTGTTAATGGAATAATCTTTGATCCTCATGCTGCTTGCAGGGACCACTGAGTGTACTGATGAAGTAAGAACCCATTTTTTGTTTAAACTGAGGGGCTGACAACTTATGTTCTTAACTAGAACTAGGCTGGTCAGATGGTTAACAGGCTTAAAGATAGTTAACAGCCTAAACAACTCCATCATTAATATCACAGACTTGAATTAAAGTACTTAAAGTATGATTAACTGTAAAACGGCAGTGTACAGGTCTAAAAAATGTCCCTGGATTGGATTACACGCTTCAAATGTTGGTGTTTCAGACAGAAGTTGCATCAAACCCAGGCTGAATCCCAAACAGCTCTGTATTCCGTAATAGTGTGCTAGCTATGAAAGCTCAGGAAAAACAGGAAAATTCGAATAAGAAGCTGACTTCAGCTTTGCGGCTTTTTGGTGTTTGACAGTTTCTTGTTGCAGATTAAGGTATCAGGAAACCAGCTGAGTGCTTATAAATGCAAATAAGAAAACGTCTACAGTGGCGCTACGGACCCTGATGACCCGGCGTGCCCCCCTGTCGTGTTGTGGGCGTGTTTAGCTTTTTGCTGCTTTAACTAGTTTATTGTTAGCGAGCTGTTTCAACATCTCCAGCTAATATGGCTTATCTTGCATTTTGGTTATAGTCTATCATCTATCCATCAATTTATCACTCTGTAGATGGTAGCGGATGTTACTGTGCTCTAATCGCTGTAAAAGAGTTTTTCCACGAATCATTTACATCCTTTATTTATGTTGGACTCCCGCATTGTTGTGTGTTTGGTTCTCCAACAGTTCTGGACACATCCTCAAATTTCAATCTTTGCAACTACGACAAAGATAAAGCAACACACCTTTCTGTGGTGAGCTGAAGTGATACGAACACCTGTATTTCTGAGATTAGCAACTGTCCACAAGGCAACAGCAGAACCTGTTTTACCCAGCGGTTACGCACTTCCGTTTCTTGTGAAAAAGGCTTATTGGTGCTAAATAAGACTTGTGGTGGTAATTTGGTGACCAAAAAGTCACATTAGGCAGTGCTGTGTTATCATACGTTCATTGTTATAAAACCAACATTTTTAAAAAGTCATTAAATGATCGCAATATACTATATATATATATAGAGCAATGGGTGACCGAACTTTCTCCTCATTCAGCAGTGCATGGTTGTTTTAGAGAGATCCCTCTACCTATTTAATTCTGGATTTTTCAAAATCCCAGCATGATTGAATAGTTAAGATGTAAACATCGTCATTCCGAGTGATTTGTTGTGAAACACTCTAGAGAATGTTCTAGAGAAACATACCAAAAGTCAAAGTTGTTTAGAGCGGTGGTGATAGGAACCAGACGTCTAAAAACATTTAATACGTCTAAAAAGCTCCTTCATAAAAAGTTACTGAATAAAGTAGTTATAAATACGCAGTCTGATGCCTGAGACGTTGTTTTACAATACATTGTACAAGTGAACACATTAAGAACATGGAAAACTTACACATTTCAAATAGACTTACAAATGAATCACACAAAATTCCATAAAAAAGTTAGATTTCATTACTGTTATTATTCTATATTTCTGCTGTTGGAGGAAAACCTCATATCTCACATTTTATGCGCAGCCCTGTTACCCAAATCTGTTCCCCCTTGTAAAAAAAAATGGAATATTACATTTATTATGATACATAAAGGAATTTGATTCATTTTGTTTTCTGCAGAACGACCATCAGATAGGTCAGTATTCTTGTTCTAATTTCTAAATTTACACACAAAAAACTGATTTGGCTCCAGGACAGCTTGATCATTCAACCCTGTTACCAAAATTTTTGTTAGAAAAAAAGTTATCCATTTTTTAACCTTCATTTATGTTAAATAAAAGTAAAATGAAAATGGCTTGAAACAAATATTTTAATGAAAACATTTTGATTAAACATTTGAAACATTTAACCAACGTAACGGGGAATATGATCTCTGTGTTTAACCCTGTTACCAGGCTTCATCCCTGTTATTCAGACGTTTTTGGTTTAAATACTCTTAAAATGGTTCATTTAGTAAGCTATGTTAGCAGAAGTGTCAATTCGGTAATAAGAGTGATTAGTTTAAATCACTAATGCAGGAAAAACTGCACTTTTTGCAAATTGCATTTTGTTATAGAGAAAAAAAACTGTAAAAGTTTTCAAGTAGTTTTCTACTTTTAAAGTTTCAAAAATATTTCATAAATATATGTATTTCTTGCTAGACAAAAATATTTAATTGACACAGACTTTTAAATAACATTTAATCATCTCCCTAAAACCTGGAAAACAGGGTTGCAAAAAATGCTGTACATTTTAGAAAAAACAGCTCACACAGTCTCTGATTATGAACTGAATTGAATAGAAATTAGAACTCTCAGAACTGCAGTAAACATCAAAACTGCTTCTGGACCTAAAAACAGGCATTCATTTCATACGTTGTGAATGAGAAAGCTTGTACCTGTAACCCAGTGATGCTTTACAGAGTCAGTGTAGAGTTAAATACGTTTGGCAGCTGCTGATTTCAGTTGTGCAACATGGTACAAACACATTATGGCTGTTAAGTAGTCTACATTTAATAGTTTTGCCTTCCAGGCCTGCATGACTACGTAGACAACAATCACTGGATTTCATTAAGAACTTTGCCTGGTGCCTTGAAGGCATGCAATCCAGGTCAGACACTGTTTAGGAAAGATTGCCCTAATAAATCACAGAAATTTAGCAGTGAGAAGTTTCCAATCACATTTCTGATTAATCACAATCAGAGCAAATCATAAATGCTAACAAACGCAGAGGACAAATGTGCATCTACTTTGTTTCTTCACCAAATCTTAATCAGGATGAGGCAGGAACTTGGAAGAAAACAAAGAAATGAATCTCAGTCTTCATTTTCCTCCAAAATTCCATACAAGATTTTCATAGCAGTTATTACTTAGCTGCTTAAAATTCCGTGTTTATAATGGCAAGTAGAAACAAGAAGATGAGAGTTTGAGAATGAACTTTAAGTAGGGCTGCCAACGCTGTTACTGAAATCCCAGGTGGTTGCTAAGTTATCCCAGGTGGTTGCTTAGATGTTCCTAGGCCACTGCTGAGGAACTCCAGGTGGCTGCTAATGTGTTGCTATGTTATCCCAAGCGGTTGCTTAGATGTTCCTAGACCACTGCTATGGAATCCTAGGCAGTCACATCTCGCTAGGCCATTGCTATGGTATCCCAGGTGGTTGCTAAGCTACCCCAAGTGGTTTCTTAGACGTTTCTAGACCACTGCTGTGGAATTCCAGGTGGTTGCTAATGTGTTGCTATGTTATCTCAGGTAGTTGCTAAAGTGTTGCTAGACCACCGTATGTAATCCCAAGCATTCACAGTCTCGCCAGGCCGTTGCTATGGTATCCCAGGTGGTTGCTAAGTTATTCCAGGTGGTTGCTTAAATGTTCCTAGGCCACTGCTGTGGAATTTGAGTTGGTGGCTAACGTGTTGCCATGTTATCTCAGGTGGTTGCTAAGGTGCTGCTAGGCCACTGCTATGAAATCCCAGGCAGTCACAGTGTCACTAGGCCATTGCTATGTGTGCTAGCAGATTGGATTTGAATTTTCAACGTTCTGCATTTGTTTCCTATGGGGGAAAAATGCATTTGAACAAACACTCATGTATGCGATAGGTCCCAAATGCACAAGTGCACTATTCCCATATAGGCTCTATGGCCACTGCAGTTCTCACCGCAGGTTTGTTATGAGAAGGTTTACCGATGCTTGACAGATGAAGTAGTGCTCAAATGTGGCTTTGAATGACCATGAGGGGTCTCACTATTTTGCAAATGGTCAATACTTGTGTAAGTACAGGGAAACACACTGACATTATTGTACATAGTAAACAAAGACACGGCAGAGAGATACAGTAAAACACTACATTATTAAAACCAGACTATGTACCAGAGGGAAAACATAAACGGTATATATTCTCTCTATTCTGTTTGAGGTTCAACACAAGACAGCCAATCAAAAGCAGTCAGAGCAGAAACACTCCTCATAACCTCAATATGAATGGGTGGCTAAACTGCTCTGGGCAGAAAAGATGGATATATGTAAATAAGTTGGTTCTTGTGACACCAATAAAAAGAATGAATTCAAATCAAGCTGTTTTTGCCACATCGTTTCCATATATGGACTGTATGGACTGGGTAGTGAATGGTGCATTTTGAAACTTGAAACAATGTTTATATAAACTCTTTACCTCAAAAAAGCAAGAGAAATGCAGTTTTCCACAATATGGATCCTATAAAGCCTGTTCATGCAGCTCTTGTATTTTGGCATGTCATTTTACGAAATTGCAGTTTAATCAAAATATGATATTTTGTCAGCATCTTGCAGCCCCACTGGCTTGAAGCATTAGCATGCGGCTAAAGTGTGAAAGCCTCGCTTGGCCATTGAACTGATGGGGTTTATCACAGGTGTCAGTGTCTGTTACCGTGGAAACTAGGTCATGAAAATGGCAAGGATGTAATTTTAGAACGGAAAAGTAAATACAACAGGCCCAACTCAAGGCTTGACTATTAAGTCGTTTTTAAACATACTCCATAAATTCATCCTCTATTGGCAGCTATTAAAACCAGATTTGGACATATTTACTTACAAAAGCACAGAAATGCTACTTACACATATAACATTGCGCAAAAATCAGAGACCACCTTTCATTTGTTTCCTTTCCATTCAGAACAGCCATTTGATGCCAGCAACACATTTCGAAAAAGCTGAGATGGGGCAGCAAAAGGCTGGTAAACTTGTGTAATGCTGAAAATAACAACTGGTGGTTAATTGGCAACAGGTCAGTAACATGATTGAGTATAAGAAGAGCATCTCAGAGAGGCTGAGCCTTTCAGAAGTGAAGATGGGGAGGAGTTCACCACTCTGTGAAAGACAAATAGTGGGCAGGTTCAAGAATAAAATAGCAAAGAACTTAGAGATTTCATCATCTGATCAGCACATCATGTAATTAAAAGATTTAGAGAATCTGGAGAAATCTCTGTATGCAAGTGACAAGGCCAAAAACCAATATTGGCTGGCCAAGATCTTTGGGCCCTCAGGCGGCACTGCATTAAAACAGACATGATTCTGTAGTGGAAATCACTGCATGGGCTCAAGAACACTTCTGAAAACCACTGTCTGTGAACACAGTTCATCACAGCATCCACAAATGCAAGTTAAACTCTATCATGTAAAAAAGCAACCATATGAAAACAGGATCCAGAAACACCGCCGTCTTCTCTGGGCCCGAGCTCATTTAAGCTGGACTGAGGAAAAGTGGAAATCATGGACACTGCGTTCTTCAAGCTAAGGACCACCCAGCTTGTTATAAGCACACAGTTCAAAAGCCAGCATTTGTGATGGTATGGGGGTGCATTAGTGCACATGGCATCACAGTCCAATTCTTTCAGCCATTGAAAACATTTGGTGCATTATGAAATGAAAAATATTATAAAGCAGACCCTGAACTATTGAGCAGCTGAAATATTATATGAAGCAGGAATGGGAAAACATTTCACTTTCAAAACTACAGCAATTGGTCTCCTCAGTTCCCAAACGCTTACAGACTGTTGTTAAAAGAATAGGTGATGCAACAAAGTGGTAGACATGCTCCCGTCACAACTTTTTTGGAACTTGTTGCTGGCATCAAATTTAAAATGGGCATTTATTTTCTCAGTTTCAACATTTGATACGTTGTCTTTGTACTATTTTCAATTGATTATCAGGTTTACATAATTTGCACATCATTGCATTCTATTTTTATTAACATTTTGCACAGCGTCCCAACTTTTTTGGAAATGGGGTTGTACTTAATGGCCATTCTGATGGAAATTAAAGGAAGCATGGTCTCTGGTGGTCTTTGCATGGTGCTCTATGTCCAAAAGTTTGTAGACACCCACTTACCCAGTGTTTCTTTTGAAATCAAGAGTATTAATAGGATGTTGAACCAGTGTTGTAAGGATTTGATTGCATTCAGCCACAAGAGCATTAGTGAGGTCAGGTCCTGATGTTGGATGATCAGCTCTGGATCACTCCAACTCATCCCAAAGGTACTGGATGGAGCTCCAGAGAACACAATTTCACTGCTCCACAGCCCAATGCTGGGGCTTTATACACCTCAAGTCCATGATTGGCACTGAGCATGGTGACCTTAAGCTCATGTGCAGCTGCTCTAGATTATCCCATTCTATTTGTCAGTGCTTTTCTATGGGGACTTGGTTGGAGATGGAGCTCATAAATAGGCACACTTTAACACTGAGCTAATAATCTGCACCATATAGTAATTAAATGTGGAGTGATGAAAAAATGGTCTATGCAGCTATGGACACAACATGGTCCATATAGCACATGGTTCAAATGCTGTATGATTCTCAGTTACTACTTTGAAAACTAAAAATGACTAACAATACATAAATTTGATGACAAGGTACAAAAAATTGAAACTAAAAACATGGTTGAAAATTGAAAAAAAAAGTACAAAACAAACTCAAAAACCGGGGTGGCACCACACCTCCAAAGGCAGTGGGGCAAAAGAAAAAAAGTGGCTGGCTGAGTGGTGAAATGCAATCAAGCCACTGACTAATATTGCCTTTCATGTCAGCTAATGACTGTCTTTATAAACCTATTCAGAGATGGGTTGTAACTAGTTACATTTACTCAAGTACATGTACTTAGGTAAAATACTGATGAATTTTTACTCTCAAATATTTCAAATTCAAATATTTTCCAAATATTACTTAAAATACCTTTACTAAAACATTTTAGTTAGTAAAGGATATTTTAACTGAGTTACATTTTAGCCATTCATATTTAGTTACTAATTTCTTTTTGTGTTTAATTTGTGTTGTGATAATGGCAATATTTGTACTGCTTTGTGATTGGTTACATCTCTGACTTTGGAGCTCTGTATTTTAGACCAAAAGAATCCCAAAAAGAGAAATTCTGCATTTCCTATGCTGATAAATGCTGTATGTAGCTATTAAGATGGCAGTACTCAGTAATACTTTTGTATTTCTACTCAAGTTGTGTTGGCGAAGCTTCTTTTACTTGAGTAATGATTTTATGCAGGTATCAATACTTTTACTTAAATAATGATTTAAGCTACTCTACCCTCCTGTGACCTGATCATGAACAGTCAGTGTTTGACTGATCCAAAATCAAAAGCATATCATTATTTTATTGCTTGTCTCTCGTTATTTACATCAGATCGCAGTGCAGGAACGATATGAGCGTTTGAATAGAGTGAAATGTTAAAGCAGCAGATTGTGCTGACAGTACAGTGAAAATGTGCACTGTCGAAAAAAACGTGCTCTGGTGTTGAATTCCCTCATGAATGAGCGCGGTTCAGTTGTTCGGTGCTGCCTGAATACAAAAAATTTGACAGGTCCACACCAACCACGGCAGGTCTGAAAGCGCCTCCTAGCTGAAATTGAGACTCTGATTGGCTCTGTCGTTCAGTTTTACTCTGCCTGTGCATGCTGGTCAGCGCTTTACGCAGTTTAGGGAAAGTGAAGGTTTTTATGTGTGCGTGCTAGTCTCAGAAGTAGAGTACTTTGAAAAGTGTCGGATCAAATGCCTGCTCGCCATCGTGGTTCCGGCGGCCCGTGAAGAAAGACCCAAGAAACGTATAATTTCAGGGTGAATTTGAGTACAGTGTCTGTGTGGTTGTATGCACAATCAAAATGTTTCTGCACTCTTAAAAATTAAGCCTCCTAAATAGTTCTTGGCTTGGATGTAAAGTTCTAGGAAAAAGCTTTACCTGATACAGAACCTGTGGCATTGTGGAGTGTGGAGTCTAGTTTCTTTGCAGCACTTGCACTGAAAAGTTCTTTATGGAGTCTAAAGTGGTTCTTCTGTGTCATCACTCCGAGGATGCCTTTCCCTAAAGCACCTGCCCACTGGCTTCATTTATAAGTGTGTTTTGAGTTCAGTACTGAGAACATATTATTGTCCGTGAGACTGAAAAGTGTTGGAGTAGTCCTTTAAAAACAGCTTCTACAGAAAAAGCCTGGTGGAGCAGAGAGAAGGAAGCCAGTGGAACAAAAGGGCAAAGAAGAGGCTGATAAATAGAAACACATCTGAGAAGAAGGTGACAGAAGTGGAAGTATGGTGTGGAAGCCCATGGAGAGGGAAAAGATGACCAAGGATGCCCAGCCGTCACTAAGATGCAACTGATACTGGGTTCGCCATGGAGACAAGACATCTAAGCAGCCTCGTTGTGCCGGAAGAAGCCCCTTTAAGCCCTGACTGTTGTCTGTGGCCGTCAGGGCCGCCTCGTCAGGCCTCATATTTCGCAGCTGAGCTTCACGGTTGCTGTGGACAACGGGTCGCCTCGGCTCGGCCCTCAGCGATGACTAATCCCCGCGAGTTTCAGGAGGCACTTCTGCACCAAGACAATGGCACGCCATGTCGGAGGCGGCGTACTGGACACTGATAATTAAACTGAGACCTTTTCATCTTCCTCACATTCATTACCTGTGCAGATAAATGCCATATTTGGCCCTGGAGATATCTCTTACAACATTACGAGTTCTATCGTGTCTACGGTTATTACGAATTGGCCATTTAGAGACTTATTAGGGATTATTAGGGATGCATCGATACTGTTACTGGTATCAGGTATTGGCTCAATGTCACGCTTATTTACTCGTATTCGTACTTATTAAAAAGGGACTAATACCAGTTGAAACCATGTGACGTAAGCCTACTGTGCTGCCGCGCTAATGAACAAAGGACAGCATGCTGTTGCTGAAGCCATGGCAGTCCAAAGCAAAGCCATTTGTCACAACAGAA
This sequence comes from Piaractus mesopotamicus, assembly GCA_023558415.1. Classification (NCBI taxonomy): domain Eukaryota; kingdom Metazoa; phylum Chordata; class Actinopteri; order Characiformes; family Serrasalmidae; genus Piaractus; species Piaractus mesopotamicus. The sequence continues at coordinate 9,589 of JAILXH010174999.1, forward strand.
TTGCGAGGTATACACATTGAAAGATTATTTTTAAAGATCGTAAAGAAGGCTGACATGCTGCATTGTCCTGTCCATGTACATCATCGCCTGCTTTTAGTTTCAGTGCGCAGTGGCTGTGTTCACATGTAATGATTTTTGCCAATCCGATTATAGATTGAGACTGAGTGTTTTTATGCACACTGTCCTGAACAGTCTAATGGAAAACCTCGTTTACATGCAAACTGCAAGTAATCCCATCCAAAATAACATGCATGCGTAGAGGACCACTTAGCACAGACGTTACTATGACACCAAGCATCGCATCAGTACAGTCAGAGTGAGATGAGCAGCAGTGATTGTGTTTTTAATTACTTTAAAATGATGTCAGACTCAGGAAAATGTACCTCACATGTACTTATTAAAGAAGGGCGAGAGGAAGACGTCGTGTTCTGAGACACATAAGCTGGACGCTCGTCCCACCGCCGTCTTTTAAACTTCAAAGCATGAACTTCGTCTCCTCTTCTCTGTCTATTCCGAATGAGGTGTATACATGGACGTACATATAAGTGTCTATTCCGATTGAGCTATTAGTTGGATTATTAACGGATTAACAGGCTGCATGTAAACATGGCTAGTGTGGCACAAATTACTGCTGTAGCACAGTTTTTCAGTGTGTCTGCTCGATACTCATGAGCAGAGCGTGATGATTGGTATGAAACAGCATTACTGATAACTGACCTTAGATAGAGCTGTCTGTAAGGGCTACATTTCACTTAGCATGTCAAACAGACTGAGTGTTTTCATACAGTGTGAGCATATAAACCACAGGCTTGGTCCATACATGATCGTCCATTCAAACGCACAGTGTGAGTCACCAAAGAATAAGATTTCTAAAATCGCAACCACAGCTCAACCAGCCATTTAGCCCAATAAAGACTCCAACAAGACGTAAAACTTAACACGTGAGCTCCTCGGATTAGCCTCAGATGTGATGGGGCAGTTGTGGGCTGGAGGTTAGGGAACCAGACCTGCGACCTGAAAGTTGCGGTTCAATCCCCTGAGCCGACAGTATGTGACTGAAGTGCCCTTGAGCAAGGCACCTAACCCCCAACTGCTCCCCGGGTGCCGTGGATAGGGCTGCCCACCGCTCCGGGCAAGTTTCACTGCATGGATGGGTTAAATGCGGAGGTGAAATTTCCCTGTTGTGGGACTAATAAGGGTCACTTAATCTGACTGCACCTGCCACTTTGCTATGGAGACTGTTGTTAAAAGAGACCCGTGACAATCAAAACTTATTTTACTTACAGCTACATAGAAATGCTTTTCTAATGTGGAACAAAAGCCACTCTTCTCCACTGCAGTGTTACTCAGTTTTTATTAATGCACTTCATTTAAAATCGGCTAGGTTTAACAATTCAACTGTTAAGGCACATTGCACCCACGTACACTAACAATTACTTGTTAGTAACTCTAAGTTCTCAGTATGGTATCAGAATTAGTATCAGCAAGAATAAAAACATAGTCTGAACAAAAGGCATCAATTCATCACTATAAGTCATTAAAGTAGTGGCTTTGATGCTGAGGTCTAACTGCTGTATGCGAATAAAAACAAACCATTTTAAAGGCTGAACACTCACAGCCACTTTCCAGGATCAAGCATGTTCCTGGACAACTCAGTAGAGAATGGAGAGAACTCCAATACTGGATTAATGTAAACCCAAATGGGCCAGTTTCCCAGAAACTCTAGATTGCATGGTTTAAGCCTAGTCTTGGACAAACTTCCAATTTCAGTGGTGATTCACTACTAAAAATCCTTTTTAGCCTAGGCTTAGACTTAATCTCTGTGTGGGGAAACAGGTCCAATGGAAAATAACTGAAAAACACTTTATTTGAAGCCTACCTCCAAAGGGACCTCATAACATATGCATAAGCATTGCACAATATACTCATAAAGCAACATTTGAGTGTTCATGAACAGCTTATGCCAGTGATCACACTCTGGCTCTTAAGGGAATCATTCAGCAAAAAAAATCAAATTTACAATTTTCTACTTACCTCAGATGTAGTCAAACAAAAAGCCTAAATTGTTTATCTTAAAACACATCACGAAAACTTCTCTCAACCTACTCAAACTGCATCCAGGTCTTCATTAAGGTCTCGCAGATTTGTCAGTGTGGTTTATGGCCCAGGGTGACTTACTGTGAACTATAAAAATGAACTAAACTGCGGGCAGACACTTAAGACAACCGTCTTCACAAACCATCTCAAGAGTCAGAGTGCTGAATTACAATCAGTATTTATGACAATGACTGTCTAATCCAAGATCAGTCCTGCTTTGGGAATACCAGCCCTGGTGTTGTCTGAAGTAGCTGCCCATAAAATTTTGTTCCTTTTTATAATTCAGAGTAAGTCATACAGTGTCCTAAACCACAGCAGTAAGTCTGTGGTGTGTAATGAAGACGTGGATGCTGGCTGAGAGAAGTTATGGGGATGTATTTTTTTACAAAAATGATTTACGCTATTTGGGTGACTACTGAGTTGTAGAGTTTGTTAACAATGTTAGCCTTGTAGCTCCAGTTCTAAACTAAAGAATCAATATTTGGACTCCAAACATGTCTTGGCTAACTGAAAAAAAGTCTGGACTGCACTTTTTAAACTATTGATATTAGAACTGTTCACAATGTTGGTGATGGGAACCAGACCAACATGTAAAACTCCCTCATAGAAAACAGTTATCTGAATTCAATATGAATACACTGCCTGATATTTAAGACAAGCAAGCAAGCAAGCAAGCAAGACGCTGTTTTGTGGAAATTTTAAGAGAAGATTCTGGCCTAAAACGTATTTTGGGTACTCTCTCCGCCATAAATGCCTTTTAGAAATACGCTTTAGTCCAAAACCTTCTCAAAGCAGTCGTAAAACAGACGCCTGGTTCTCATCACTCTCTGTGTGAAGAATTCTGATTGTGTACGTTTCTCCACTCAACCACTCTGAATGACTTTGTTTACATCTCAATGGCCCCAATGGTCATCAGCATGTAGGCATATAGAGGTGACGTGTGCTCTTTGTTCCGAACGGAGAAAACGGTCGTGGCGATGCTTCACGTCAAGAAAAATCTCAGGCTGTCAGCCCTGGTGTTTGTTTGGACTGGAGAAGTGGGAGCTGAGTGTGGCTTCCCACCGCTTGGCCTAGTTTCCTTCTGTGCTCTCCTCTATGTGTAAGAGTACGAGGCGTCTCCGAGGGCCAAACTCGCCGTAAATCATCTGCGAGGAGACTCAGTCATGTTTTCCACAGGTCCCTGCATGAACTGCGGTCAGGTGCAACAGTAAAGGCAGTGGTAATTGGGGAGAGAGAGAGAGAGAGAGAGAGAGAG
>JAILXH010175015.1:16399-44709 GCA_023558415.1 Piaractus mesopotamicus
CTTAGCATCACGAAAACGTGTAAAATGTATCTGAACCTAACCTTCAGCAGGAGAATAACGTTATAGCATATTAAAACTTCACATACTATTTACAGTTATATACAAATTTGTAATGTTATGAACCTGTAAGATTCTGAGTAACTCTATTCCCAGTACTACAATTTCTTATATTATTTGAGTTTCTGCTTTTTGTGTTTTAGAAATGTGTCTGAGAACTATCAGTACATATATTAGACATATTTACAGTAAATATTAAATTATATCAGCCAATTTTATCAGTTATGGAACTATTGGTGCCTTCAAGTCAAGTTGGTTTTGGTTGGAATAATGAAAATGAGTTTTTTTGGTATTTGTTCATTACGGTGGTATTTGGTTCCCTGTTAAGAATTTAGAAATTTTGTCTGTTTTAATCCACAAAAAATGAAGCCTAAAAAATACTGAAATGACCTTTTTTTTAAATTTGAAACTAGAAACGCTGTCAGTGGTTTTGAAAATGACTGTCAGGTTTTATTCTATTCGCTGAGGTTTGTCCATTAGAGCATGTTATTTTGGGATGAAACCACATGAATTCTTGAGAACTACTCAAGCTGACTGTGACAGCTGAGTTCAAATGCAAAATGTTTGTGATCATGAATGTGACGTGTGTGTGCGTGTGTGTGTGTGTGATGTGTGTGATGTGTGTATGTGTACCCTGTGATGCTGAAATAAAGCACTAGCATTTCAATAAGCTCTTGCTATGTTGTCTGACGAGGTGGCATGCTTTTAGGACAGATTCAAAGGAAAGTTATGAAACTTGGGTTGAATTTCAAGCAGTTGTTTGGGAAATTCATCAGTATTATTTAATGGTGAATGACAGATTCTAAAAGCGCTTCAGAGTGCTGAGCTTGAGCACAGGCTTCAGTATCAGGGGCGATGTTGAGGGGCTGCAACTTTGATCTCCAGCAGATGCCCAACAAACACGCTGACGCTAAGTGAAGGTGAGCAAGCCTGCCGATTGCCTCCAGTTATGCCAGATGATGAAAGACTAACCACTCTTCAAAAATCATGATTTATTGTGATTTTCTGGCTCAAGTACCATAAAGGTTATCATCATACCAAAATTTCAAAATAGGGAACTTTTAAATGTGTGGAATTTGATGATGGCTGCCATACATTGATGACACTTTTCGACTTAGGAGCCCTATGGAGGTAGATTAAATACATTTTTCATTATTAAAAAGCACAAGGTATTTCTGAAAAAGTGTGCCATTCTGTTCCCCAATTGCGTATCAGCAACAAAGGCTTAAGCTTTGAACATTTAGTGCTTTAGTAAACTAAGTGGCTATGTGCACTTTTTACTCAGTTGATAAGAGAGAGGAAGTCTAGCTGTTCACTTGAAACAGCACAAACCATAAAAGAGGAAGAAGTCTAACTGTTCCATCAAAGTTATTGACTTCCCAAAAGTTCAAACAAATTATAAAACTTTAAGTGTGTGAACTGATAACAGGAGTCATCACAACCCATCAGCAAAAAGCATTCATGACAGCTTTGAACTCGGTGTCCCTATGACGGCAGATTAAAACAGAAAGGCCTTTTAGAACAGACTGCAGCCACAGCTTCACTCTTTCACTGACATCCAATTTTTGATGATGGTGAACAGTGCTACTTCAAGGTCATCAAGGTCAAAACTGCAACCACATATGTGTGGGTTAGAGCACTAGACAGAGAAGGGGGAACATCCCTGCTGATAATGGGCTTCAATGCTCTGTCAGCTGGGTAATGGATGACCATAACACAAGGTTTCTCTGTTGTCGTTTTGAGCCGCGCGTGGCTCAGTCTGTGCGGAATGGTCTACGTGTGCAAGCGCCCAACTCTCTCTCACCTTGAGATGCCGATGTGAAAAATCACATCGTGAATTATAATTGTGTGCTGAGGGCCAGCTGGGTTATTCATGACTCTTTCTGCTATGAAATGCTCAGGGAACGAACAGAAGACGTAATGGCACTAAAATGAGCCTTCAATCAAGCCCTAACCTCCACCACCATGAACATTTCACAAGGACGGCCAGCAGGGAGAGACGCGAGTGCGCTTTACAGCAGACCTGGGTGATAATACAGTGACAATTATCAAATGTATTAAAAATACATTTAGAGCAGGGGTAAAGTAAAAGTTAAATACTTTTACTCGATAAACAGTGAGGGAGAAAAGTCTAGCCGTTCACTCACAACAACACAAACCAGCAGGACAGATAGGAGAGTTAGCTGTCAAGCTATTTCCAGTGCTGACATAATGAAGGGGTAAAAAAAGGCAGTGAGTTTGAGGAAAATATCTTAAAACAAGAGGAGTTTATGGCAAAAAGAAGACCACAATCCCCTGTTGTGTAGAACTGGTTTGGTCTTATTAAATCAGGAGTACTGCAGAGCAACCAGAATAAGTTTTCTGTTATCTTCAGGGCTAAAAATACTAGTTAGAACTGGACATTTAGTGTGTGGATGTAATTATCAATATTGAACGATACTGAACAATATACTGTGATTTTGTCGTGATATTGCCCAGCCCTGTTTCAAAATGCTCTCACAATGAAGGAAGCCAGGAGATGGCTGTACCTGGTGGACACTCTTAGAGAGGGTCTCGAGCTCCTCCTCCCTCTCTGCCAGCTGCTTGTGGAGTTCCTGTGTGATCCCCCTCTCCTTCTGCAGCCTCTTCTCCAGCGCCTGATACAGAGAGAGTGCAAGGGAGAGAGAGAGAGAGAGAGAGAGAGAAAGAGATAGAGAGAGGGGAATGACACAGCATTCATTTCACAGAGCACGCTCAGTGCTTCCTTCGCTTAGGCAGAGTCTGCTGGTTCTGATTATGTGCATTCATCACAAGACCTGCTCATGCACCCAACTTTCACAGAAACCCAGCTCTCAGCTCTGTGCTAGGGTGGTCCGTATATCATTTTTTAATCGTTATTCCAATATTGGAGTGGGCAATACTGATATTGCAAAAGGTTGGAATATGTTAAGGAGACCTCTAACCCAGTGTCCAATCTTATCCTCCTAGCGCTTTGGACCTTTGTGGATAACGCTGGACACCACTGTTCTGACCCATCACAATAGTTTTTACTGTGTGCAGTGAGGATCCAGACCAATCACAGCACCAGACAGCTGTGGGTGTTTTTATGTGGAATTAAGCTATTAAACGTACTTAATATGTAATTATAATTTACACATATTTACTCAACTTATATTATGAAGTGAATTCTTTTTTGGTCACAATAATGCAGATCTTTAGTCATGTTACATTATTGATTACCCAATGCATTTTATTGAATTTTGAATAGTAAGTTAGTGGAACAAGTATATGTGTTTATGCCTATTCAACTTATTATTTGAAGTTCAAAATTTTAAGGCAGCCTGGCCACTATTTTTTTTGCTGTGCAGTTCCAATATGTAACAATAAAATAGAACAGTACTAGATACAGTATGCAATACAGCTCTTACAGCCGTCTTGTGCCGGTGAAAGAAAGAGCCATTAACTGTACTGTGTGGGCCAATCAAACTAAAAGCTCCAAGAACACAGAACAAAGACAGCTTTCTTACCGTCAACTCCAGGGTGAGCTTGTCAATCTGCTGCTTCTGGCTGTCGATCAGCTGAAAGCAGAGAACATCATAAATTGAGCGATTACCCACAGCTAAAACCCAGAAGATGAGTGTGGACAGGTGGGTGGCTGTGTGGGTGTCAGAGGTGCACTTCATGTGTAGCTTTAGTCGTGAGAGTGTACTCAAAGAGAATGAAAACAGACTGGCAGAGAAAACAAAAGCCTGCAGATAAACAAAACAAGTGTTTTCAAGGTTTTTTCACAGTCACAAAAGTATATTTTGTAAGCATTTAAAGGTTATATTTACAGCATTTTAAACATTAATATAGCAGCAAACGGCTATTTTGTACGTAAAGACATAGTGGAGTAATAACTGGGTACACTACACGACCTTATGTGAAAAGACTGGGCATCTCACACTATTCGACTGCTTTTTGATTTTTTTGGGTGATTGAAATACTGGGGATCACACTAAATGATTAGGGATCACACACTACTCAACTTTTAAGCTGTTGCTGAACCAAACGGAGCTTGCTGAACTCGTTCTCCTGTTACTTGGAGACCCAAATAAACAAAACTGGAGCGGCTTGCTGCTGCTGCTGTTTTTTCTGCCAGTAAAGAAGCAGCAAGTAAACGCTTAAGTGAAGCCCTTTTCATCATTTTTCTTTGTTTACTTTACTTGCTGTATTTTCTTCTTTCATGCTCTCAGTTTTCATTGGCTGTTAGAGGAGTCTGTTCAGATTGAGTCATTGATCAGTTTACACTACTAAATTACGCTCAGATTCGGGTCGATTTGATATACTCCGACTGGTCTAAGGCCAAAAAATCTGAGTCTGCGCCCCTCACACACTATTCTCTCTCTCCAACTGTCGACTTCAACTGACCCAAAAGTCTGCAGAGTAGAGCCAACTAGCACAGATTCAGCCAGACTGAGAATCAAATTGGGGTAAAAGTGGGGCTAAAATTGGGGTAAAAGTCCTGTAGTGTAACCCCGGCTTTAACTGCTGCATCTTTTAAGGTGGAACGGGAAAATCTGAACAAGAAGCTGGCGAAAAAGATCTGACTTAAGCTTCACTGGGAGTTGAAAGGCATGAAAAGTGATAAGGAGGCTCTGTTTCTGCTTGACGGGTGGGTTACATTAACTGATTTTTGCTGTTTGGCCGAACCAATAGGTCAGTACTGTTTTGTCCCATTTGCTAATGTTTGTGATAACAACTCGTTAGCTTCACAGCAGCAATTGATGCGGCTTTTTGCTAATCCACAATCGAGCTAACGTTAGTTACATTACTTGCTGTGTCGGTCTTCACTCTAATGTTATATCATGGTATTTTCTGTACAACGTATGTGAAGGATTTTATGACCACAAAGATCTAAAAAAGAAGAAAAAGAATCTCAGCAATGAATTTGGGGGAGGGGTGTATTTGTTTTGCTGCTGAGTTCAAATGTCAACAGTCGTTCTCCAGAATCGTACAGTGCGCCTTTAAGATCAGAGCTATCTGCACTGAAAGCCACTGTGGACAAGTGGAAGGGCTGGTGTGTACCATGCTACTCTGACTCTGCTGTTCTAGCAGACGCGTGTTCTCCCTCTCCAGCTGCTTCAAGTCCAGCATCGGCAACCGCACTCCGTCCTCCAGACACTTCTCTACCTTCTCCTGCAAACTAAAGGGGGATTAGAGAGACAGACAGACAAGAGATTATTAATATAACTGACATGTGACACTTGAATAGATCTTGCTAGAGATGCACATTACGCTGACGGATTATTCAAAACATTCTGCACTTTCCCTTAAGAGGTTATTACTGCTAGCATTAGAGTGTCTGCAAATAGCTCCATAAAACAATTCAACAAGTAAAGAGCAAATGACGTCCACCATCATTTTTTTAAACGTGCAGTAGCAGGCTGCTGCTCCAGTATTATTATGGGTTATACGAGTGCTGTGATAGAGGACTTTTAGGCTGTGATTTTTGCTTTTTGTTTCTCTTTATGCACATAATACGACCTGTGAAAAGTTCAGGCTGCAGGGTGCATACATACAAGCTATGGTTAGGCATTGTGGCAAAAACAGAACATCACAATACCTGAAGACAGTTTCACCATACATGATATATATTATGATATTAAGTATTTCTCAGATTGAACAAGTTGGAAAAGGCAACAGGTACCAGTAAAAGAGCAGTGCACAAAAAAATGCACTAATTCTTTACAATTCAGCATCAACAGCATTAGCGGTAGCATGCCAACCATGTTACTGTCATAACCAGGCATTCTGTCTTTCTACGAGAGCACAGCTAACCGAAGTGCATGCTAGATCAGAAGCTGTAACCCAGATGCTGCTGCTGCTCATAAAGCTCCTCTGTGTTATCAATGTGGCAATTTACACGTCTGCATGCAGCAAATGTTTCCGCATCTAGTGTTGAATGCAGTGATTTTTATTCAACGTTTCATGTGCTGTTCTGCCTTAAATCCAATTAAACAAGACTAACTGTGCTCTCCTTGTAATGAAACATGCAGTTTCGTCAGTGCTTTATAAGTACTGATCATATCCACATGTTCAGAGAAGCATATTGTGGCGTATTGTGAGATAATTTCTCACAATAATGATAAATATCGTCATACTGTCCACCCCACACTGTGATTAGAGAGAGCTACCTTTGCACAGCAGCCACCAGTTCCTTCTCTCTTTTGGACTGGGTCTCTATGAGGGCGTCTTTCTCCTGCAGCGCAGATCGACTCTCCTCTAAGCTCTTCTCCAGCTGGACCACTGTCTCCTGCAGTGCCCGTGCTTTACCCTGCACCTCCTCCAACTGATACACACATAATAATGTGCCAGAGTGAAAATGTGCACATATATACACAAAGGTAAAAGTCAATGATGAATGTCAATGATAAATCTCTGGTGTCAACATTTTTAACATGCAGATATACTGTAATTAGCAACAATTTGTATTCGTCACTGTCATATCAAAAGCATTTACCTCCATTTTGCTATTTTTATTTTCTTACATCATTTGGAAAATACACTGCAGCTGCCTTTTACAATCTTGTCACATTAGCCTATATTAACAGTTCTGAATGTTTTTGTCCTCTCCTGTAAACTTGCAAGCCAGACTTCTGCCCACTGTCAGAGTCGTGCATCTTGTTGTTCAATGTGGCCAAGGACCGCCTACTATGACAAAAAAGGCAATTTGACTGATATGCAAAATAACCAAGCAAAGTTGGTGATTTTTCAAAACAAACAAAATTGCGGGAAATAAATCAGTTCCGAGATTAACGTCACGATTAAAAGCTACTTAAAAATTTCAATGAAAACTGTTGATGCCATGTTATGTTTTAAAGATGCTATGCTATGAACTTCACAAACTTTTTTCCAATCCAGCGACTATCTTGCTCTAAAAGACTGGGCGCAATCACTTTTTCCCACTGCACAGGGCTGTGCGTGTAGCCAATCATAAAGGAACTGACAAAGTCCTGATAGTTGTGGCCAGCTTAACGCGCACTAGTTATGAGAGGCTGCGTCTGCATATAGGCGGAGCATCTGAGGCTGAGAATACCATTTGGGAAAAAAGCTTTTCTATAGAAAAATATATCAGATTAAAAGTCTGGTCTGCCTCCAGGATGCAATGAGAAGGCAGATTTTACTTAATTGGTTTTTGCTGACATCTGCTGGCTGGATGTTGATGTTTACTATACAACACGACTCTGAACTTGCTGTTAAGCTAATTAGCTCAGCTTATTCAATTGCTCCAACCTCAGACCAACAAAGCACAACACGATGCTAATTGCTATGCAGGTAATGTTATGTTGTCACCAAACATTTGTATCGAAAAGCTAATATTAATTCTCCCATTCCTGCACTGTAATTTGGATTAAATCAAGTGTGAGTGAGCTTCTCCTTAAACAATCAAGAGAGCACACTGTCCATTAATTGCTATTTATTGATGCATTAGCACAGCCCGTGGGAGCAGGTGCTCCTGTATTGGTTTAATGCTGAAATGTGTTCATTACTCTCTGATCAACTGAACTCATGTCAGATTGGATTCAGGGACCAATCACAGAGGATTTGGGCTGAAAAATATTACAAACCCTGGCCCAGACGAGGACACAAATAAAGATGGGTCTGAAGCTCTGAGTAAAACCTGCCACACATACACCAGCTACTGCACAAACTGAACACAAAATGAAGTTTGTGTATGAACTGCAGAGTGAAATGTCAGAGTGCACACAACAGTGGACGCTGCTTTATTCTGCTTCACTGGAGTGAAGGTGGCTGATCCTGGAAACTGGAGAAGAAGATTGGAGGCAGTGTACCTGCTGGGCCTGTGTCTGCACCTCGTCCAGCGAGGGCAGGTCAGCTAGGTATTTCTCCAGAGTCTCAATGCGCTGCTGCTTCTCCTGATTCTGCTCCTGTTCTCGCTGGCATTTCTTCTTCAGACTGCTGATGTAGCGGTCACGAGTCTTCATCTGAGTGAAACACATACATATACAGTTGTAAAGGGCTTGTTGATTTTTTAAGTGAAAATATGTACACATCCTCCACAGAGAACACACTTCAATATGATATCTTTAGTGCACAATTTTGATTTGAGTTTACCATACATTTAATTAAACATAAATAATATAATGTGCTACAATTCTTGCCATATTTTATAGATTTTTTTCTGAGGTGTTAAATCCAGCAAATGAACAGTAATTGTGCATTAATATGTGCAGGTGTGTGTTCTCTGTGGAAGATGTGTTAACCTATTTTCATTTGGAAAATCAGCAAAACGTCATTTGACTTGGGACGGCAAAACTTTTGCATTCAACTGTACATATAACTGTTCTTACACTTCGCAGTCGTCGGGTTCTACATATGTCCTATTTTTATTAGTAAATACCTACATACAATAACATATAATAATAATTTTCTGAGCCTAGCCCTAACCTTAATCTAAGTAATTAAAAAGGAAATGGCTCAATTTAAAAAAATTAAGCATGCATTTGTAAAATGAGTTCAGGCATCAGAATTGGAATCAGGAGAGAAAAAAGTGGATCACTGAATCCTTAATCTAACTGCTTATGCCATCAATTTCCTCTAAATAAATGAACAAATAAACAGATAGATAAGAGAACTGAAGCTTACCTTCTCCTCCAGCTTTTTGATGTCCTCAGTGTATTTCTGTGTGTTCTGTTTGAGGAACTCATTGAGATGAATGACCTCCAGCTCAGTGGCGGCCAGTTTGCGGCCCAGTTCGCCGTTCTCACAGCACAGTGTGTTCCGCTCGGTCAGCGGAGGCTGCGGACTGTGGCCGGACACAGGGCTATCGAACGGACACTCCTGAGGAGCAAAATCACCCAAAAAATAAGTAACAGCAGCTTTAACATCACACGTATTAGTAGCATGTTTAATTCAGTAAACAACAAGGAAATATACCTTGGTTTTAAGCAGATAGGAATCTTCACAGCGTCCCCTCTGGTTCTGGAGGACCTGCTGTGCCCTTAACTCATTTTCCCTGATTCTGGCGTGGAGCTGCAGGATTTGCTGCTTTTGCCTATAAAAGGCCAGATACATGTTGAAAATACACTGCCAAAAAGTCATTCTCCCCACATTCACTTATGAATAAGTTTGGCTGTCTTATAGTGAATGGTCAAGCATAGTGGGAATATAATGGGAGAGGTCATTGGACCCCCATAAATTATGACTGCGAAGATAAATGAACCACCAGTGCAGTGGACGTAAATGGTGCTTTTCGAAAGCGCAGTGTGGAACACAGCGTAGCAGCACTACACTTTAAGTAATACTGAGCTGTGCATACAGCATCCACTCTAATATTCTTTTTTCAGTAAGCACCACCAGCTGCCAGGGAGAAATGTTCTGGGATGAAAAAAGGTTGTCATATTTGTTATTACACCCTGATATACGCTTGTAGCACTTTGGCAGACATTTTCTGCCTCTCAGCAAAATATGAGAGAAGATGTCATTAAATGAGGGAGGTTTGCATCTGGAATACTAAAGACACAGTAAAACCGGTGCTCACAGCACCATCTTGTGGAACTCCATGAAACTTTAGTAAAAACGGCATGTAAAAGTAAATGAATAAGTGAGCAAATATAGAAGTAAGATAGATATTCTTTATGTGCAGTACCGTGTAAAAGCCTTGTTTAAAAAACGTGTTTTCTTTAGTAGCACGTGAGCTTTTTTCCAGTCAAATCGCAACATAACATTATAATAAATGCAAATAAATACACATCTAGTAAAAAGCAACAAGGATTCATTTTTGTAAGTTTTTGATATGTTAGTTAGAAAAACAGCTCTGGTTCCTGACCTCTCGCTGCACACCAGCGTTCACATGGATTTACTAAATCCCATCAGCAGCACTTCATGTCATTTAATGAATAAATGCTTTCTGCTCAGATTTATCGCTTTACATCTCATTTTTAGATGGCTTAAGATTTTTGCACAGTACTGCACTTAAACTTTTGTTGTACTTAGCTTATTAACAGCACCAGCTCGGTGGCAGCCAGTTTGCAGCCCAGTTGCAGGGAAATGCAATATGGCTCTGTAGACAGCTTTTTAAGATGGATTACATTCACTTCCAACTGAACTCAGATTTCATCAGTCAATAAATATTTAGTGCCCAATAAATATCTTTACATATAATTTTAGCAGCTTTTTGCACAGAACTGTATGTCAGCAGATCATACAAATAGTGAAAAAGTCTGTCAAGAGTCAGTGTATGACCAGATAGTCTCTTAAAGAGACAGTTCAGAGAAATATCTAATTTACAGTTCTCCCTCAAATGTAGCTGCTCAATCAAGGCATGTTTGCTTCTCTAGGCTAATGTAGCTAACAAGTGGTGGAACTTTATTTCCGACTAAATCATCACACACTCACCTCAAACCACATGATGTTTTAGGTAGTCTAAAACAGACTTGCTTATGCAGTTTCTAATAAATGGACAGAAATTAACCTTCAGGACGGTTGCTTCTGATTTTAGCTATGTGACACACTTTTGTCCGTTTTTCTAAATGCGGGGCAGAAAGTAAAGAAAAAACGTGTAAATTAGATATTCTGCCAAACTATTGCTTTAATGCTGAGCATGTATATATGTATGTGTGCCCTTTGCTTGCCTAGTGGCAGGATTAACAGTGCCCCCATCTGCTCTATGGGACGGCCTGAACTGTGCTCGCTGTGCGTGTGCTAACATGCGCAAATCAGCACAGCTGCCCAAGGTCACCATAGCAATCAGGAGGGCACGTTCCTGACCACATTCACCAACACGTCAACACTGTGTCATTTATACCCTCAAATACTGCGAACAGGCTACGAGAAAAGCAGCCGGGTCAAGTCATAATCAGAGATCTTTTAGGTTAATTACATTCATGAAATTCAAAGACTGAGTGTAAACTAAGACCAAACAGGCAGAAAGTTGAAACAGGCAGTTAAATTACATGCTACTTTCTGCGAATGCCCTTGTGTTGTTAGTATCCAAGCTAATATACAGCGCTCTAGGTCGGGGGAAGGCCCTGATGAATTCTCTGTTGATTTTGCTTGTTTCAGCTGCTGGCTCAAACCTTCTAAACAGGCCTGACTCAAGAGCTCTTATTTATACAGGAGAGTTCATTCTGCCTAGGGCTGCGCCCTCCAAGTTGACTAGTCGACTAATCAGTTGTGGAATTTTTTGTCAATTAAGGTTGTTTTCATGCTTGTCTCAAATACTTGAGTCCGCCCCAAGGACTGATTCTGGGCACGTTTTGGAGAGGGGCTCATTATCACTGTTTTGCTTTCACACACAAGAATTGCATAATTCCATGTCACTTTTCTGCATGCACGTTTGCAAAATGGTAGCCACTAGCCTCATCCGTTTGCTGCTTTTTATTTTTTTTCTTAGACACAAACAATTTAGTGGCAAAAAAACAGCCATAACAGTCCTTTCCAGTCATCACGAAACTTGAAAAAGGGAGTATTGCGATAAGTTGAAGCTTTCATGTTAAAAAAAATGAACCACTCAAACCCCACACGCGTGAGATTCCCGCAGGACCCACCACAATATCTTGTGGCACGGGACTAATTTTCATTGTTGTGCGTGTAAGCAGGTGGGTAGCCAGGCCACTGTAGGCAGCAGTGGGACAGAGCACACATGAAGGCAAATCCCATAAATTAATGAATAGCCTAAATAAAGTAGAACGATCACTAAATCGTATATAAACAATATAAAATGATAACAGTTAAACAACTCAAATAAATGAAGTCATTCTAAAGAGCTGCAAAGCTCATGAAGATCATGCAATTCAGCATTTTAAAATATACATTTTAGGGGTGTAACGGTACACAGTAGTCATGGTTCGGTTCACATCACGGTTTGGACATCACGGTTCGGTACGAGTTTGGCACAGTGGGGGGAAAAAAGCAACAAAAACACCCAAATGCATAAGGCTGAGTTTCTTTACTTTGATTTTGAACAGACAGTAATACAAGTTATAGTTTGTTCCACCTAGTGTTGTATAGCCTACCCTGAGGTAGCTGGTACAGCCTGTTAAGTGAACTAACTTAAAGTTAACTTCAGTTGTGATTTTCAAGTTAGGAGCAGAGAAAACAGAAAATTTCATAAGGGTTTGTGCTGAATCTCTTCACAGGTGCAAAAATATTGCAGACTGTGGACAGGGATAAGTCTTATTTCATTCGTTTACCTTCAGCTTGTTTTTTACTTCAATCTTCTCTCTTTTTATTTACCTCCATAACTGTCTTCCTCACCTCACACTCACGGTTCAAACACCTTAAACTCTCACAGCAGATCGGGGGTCAGCTCTTCCAAAGATCACTGCTGCTAACTTGCTAACGGCTTACAGACTGATTAAGATTTCCAAGTGGAGCTCACACTTGTGAAATTCGGTTCGTCATTACAGTCATACCGCGCCTCTTGCACTGAACCGTGACGTTCGTGTTAGGGACAAATACACATACTGTTACACCCCTAATACATTTTCACTAATTGACAACGTAATTTGTTGGCAATACATTTTTATGATCAACGTTATCGATAATGTCTATTAGTTGTTTCAAGCCTAAACATGATTTACTAATTTTTATTGACTGACTAAGAAAATCCTTGGTCAGGGACAGTCTTAATTCTGCGCAGGTCATCTTTACTCACCTGTCAATCTCCAGTTCCCGCTGTCTCAGGAGCCCCTCCTTTATCTTTACCAGAGTGTTCACGGGGAGAGCCGTTCCACCCAGCATCTGCCCAACACAGAAATCATGCTGCAATAAATAAACTTTCTCCATTCAAGACACACAGCTAAACATCAAAGCGTTGTTGTTGGAAGAAAACCTTTAATCTCTAAAATGGTAATTTTACACATGAAGGAACGTTCTTAACTTTTAAAGGAAGTACATTTTATTGTACGCACTTTTTTACTATTTTTATTAGTCCAGTCATTGTGAAATGAATACACAATAGGAAGCTGCTGTTATCAAATGTTAAATAAAAAAATAAAAAAATAAATAAAATATGTTTTTAGAAAGTTCGACATTTGACAGGCGATATAATTATCTAAAGTTTGGCAATTTCTGTAAAGAGAAACTTTATTTAAGTTATTTAAAAAAAAATGTTAGAAGTGTCTTCACTCAGACAACATATTAGACTCCATAGGAAAACAGTGCAGAGACAGCTCATGTATAGTTCTCATACAGCTGTCCCTGAAGTTCATATACACCTCCAGTTCACATTCCTCCGTGTATGTGTTTGAGTGATGGGTGACAGGGGGTCTGTATGTGACTGAGTGACTAATCTCACACAATCTCTCGAGCACTAGGTGCTAAATGGCAGCGTGCAGAGGAGCTGTCAGACTGAGACTTCACATAGGACATGTATGTCATCACATCTTCCTACATACACTGAAGCTCCAGTACAAGATGAAAGGCTGAATAACTGGGCTGAATAACTACATTTAGGGTGAGGGGAAAATTTTAAGTTGATGGAAGGCGATAACCTTCCATCAACTTAAAATCGTCATAAAATATCTCCTCTTCTACTAACAAACACAAATGCACCATTAATTGAGTTTAGAATTTCTCCACTTCTTTCATGAGATACAAATAAAAAAAACAATGATACATAATGTAAGAAGAGGCCTATAAGCTGTGTGGTAGCTAGCAGGATAATCGAAAAACAGAAGGCATTTGAGCCACTCTGACAGTTTGCTGGATTCCTTTCAGTCCAATCTGCCAATGTGGTCAATGGATAATTTTGGTCCCTTAGACAGCTACAGTGTGGCTGGAAAAACACAAGTGGAAAAAAGCTGCCCCATGTATGAAGTGGAGGGATCACATGCTGCAGGTGCAGACAAGATTTGTTAAAATCGTAAAGTGATGTAAACATGGCTCAACCTCTGAACCTCTAACTATTTGCATTAAGCAACCACTAAAAAAAACACAATGCAAACATCAATAAGCAGGGATATAGCAATAAGCAGTGGGGTGGTCAGCAGTAAGAGAAATAAACAAATGGTCTAGAAGATTCGGCAGCAGCTGAGAGAGCCTGGCCCTGGCTGAGCGAGGCTCAGGAGATCTGTGTTCCCTCAGTTAGCTTTGGCCCAGCATCATAAACCTGACGATCCATCATGAAAAAGGAGGCTGAGTCACACAAAGTATAACAAAACAGCAAAAAAGGCCTGAAAGCACGAGAGCTGCGATCACGACAGCAAGAGGAGTCACTAAAAGTAGTGTAAATTGGTGGTTGTCTAAAAATTCAGCCATCATAATTTAAAACTGATGGCAAGGGTACATTTTCACGAGTTTATTTCATGTCACAGGCTGTAAAGACTGTTCAGACAGTCGCTGAAGTGATGTGCATCTGTGTGACCTGATCTCAGAGTTCTCATCTGAGAACTCTGAATTCTGATTACTCCGTACAGACTGAATTCTGATTACTCCATACAGACTGAATTCTGATTACGCTGTACAGACCGAACTCTGATTACTCCGTACAGACTGAATTCTGATTACTCCGTACAGACTGAATTCAGGTTACTCCGTACAGACTGAATTCAGGTTACTCCGTACAGACTGAATTCTGATTACTCCGTACACACTGAATTCTGATTACTCCGTGCAGACTGAATTCAGATTACTCCGTGCAGACTGAATTCAGATTACTCCGTGCAGACTGAATTCAGATTACTCTGTACAGACTGATTTCTGACTATTCTATAAGAACTGAAATCAGATTACTCCACACAGACTGTTTTCAGAATACAACAGCAGTGGCCCTGTATGGTTGCACGTGTATAACATAAAGAACGGCAAAGAATTCCGCTTCAAAACTGGATTAATTTGTGTCTTCAGTCCACAAACCCTTAAGCATTGTTATGAGGAAAGCTGATGTAGCACAGTGGTAAAGCTCCTGTCCCAATGTCTTTGGAAAGTGCTGCAGACATCAAATTTGGAGTGTATCTTTACAAAAAACAATAACATTCATAAGGTAAAACCTAAAATTCTGTCTTTGTTCTGTTTTCCAAATTTACTAATCACTGCTTTCTGTTTTCATTAGCATTTCACATACTGACCCATTTTTTGGAATTAGGGTTGTAAATCTGGCCCAAGTCAGCTTATCCAAACAAACGAAAGTCAGAGAGAGATGCATGCAAGAAAGGGTGTGTGGCGCAGTGTTGTCGCCATGCAGTCTGCTGGGGCTTTGTGTTAACTGCAGGCCGAGGAGGGAGCCAGAGCATTGCTGGCATTCCCCAGCAGCTGAGCGCAGATCTCTGAGCTCACAGCCTCTTCAGGCGGTTCTATCACCACATGCCTGCTGTCCCCAGCCACCCCTGCGCTGTACAGTGCAAATTCTGAGTGCTTACAATTTAGGAGCATCCTATAACTTAACAATATGATTCTGACTAGGGTAGCATAACCATTATGCCCTGCTCTCATGAGGACTGACCGATAACAAGCACTGGCTCAAGTAACCCATGCTAAGTATTATATACTTTGGCTCAGCGTGCTCTGAAAGATCCCAGAATCTTTGGTTGAGGGCTGATCATTAAGCACTATGAATTGCAGATTTTTTTCTGACATTCTCATTGCTTTTCTGCTGTTAGATGGACATTTTTCACCTTTTGTAAATGTGTGCTCCAGGGCTGAGTGGGTTCCTCTATTAGCATTACTGCTGGCTATGAACCTCCACATTCGACTCTTATTTTGTATAGCTTACAATTTGCTTGTGTGGACATCATAATGTCACACTAGAATATCAGCAATGGTATCAGTCTAATGTTTCCAATACCGGATCAAGTTCTTAAAGTGCAAGATCAGCCTGATTTCAAGCAGTGCTGATACTGTCAGTGCTACTCTAACCCTGACTCCTGATCCTGCAGTATGAGAACAGGCCCAGTCAGTTAGCTGCTGCTGCTCATTCATTTTTAGTTTGTAGGCGACAGGGGGGTTACAGGGAGGAGAGCTGACATTACAGTAGTCAGACTAGCCAAACATGCATAAGAAGTTTTTAACTCTGGTTAGCAGCCAGGGAAGTTTCTATAATTCCGGGAACTCTAAGCGCCGTCCTACTTCATCTCCAACTTGCCCCAATCATATTATTTTGTAGGTAAGAAAGAAAAAAATTAATTCATTTTGATCTGTGGAAATTATCTAATTGCATTTTTATGACCAATATTGCATTTGCAGTTATTTTCCATAAATTAAGCTCTAGGCCTTCTTTTTTGCCAAGAAGACAAGCACATCCATTTTTTCAGGCTTGAGGTTTGAATGCTGAAATTAGCATGCCAGCAAGCCAGTTCACAAGCTCAGACAACTGAGAATAATGTAGAATAAAACTGAAATCTTTCAAATTGCAATTTCGATTTGAAAACAATTAATCGTCCAGGCCTACTGCCTATGTCAAAACAAATGGATTCAAGAATTAAACTGCTCACCACGCCAAACCCTGCCATGGCACCATCCTGCTGACTAACTCACTTTATGAGTCTGGAAGTCAGCCTCGGCTCGCCCCTCTCCCAAGCGTCGTTACTGCTTTTGCTTATTTGTCTCTCTCCATGCTGCCAACAAACAGAACCAGTGACAGCTGCTGGAGACCTGAAGCTCATCCAGTAAAAATGCAAAATGCCAAGCCTTTCATTTGGATGAGTCATGACTTCTGATTCACCATGCCTTCTGATTTACACTGCTGATACAAGTGCACTAGCATATAAGTAGTAGGTTCGCAATCTATTATCTGATTTAATGTGTGCATGTATACTGAAAGTAAGAATAGTTAAAAGCATTCTTCACCATAGGTGGTTTTTAATCCTGTGAAATGTCAAGTTTACCACTGTATCTCACAGCGAGCTGGAGGATGCTGGACTAAGGAGTTAGGGGTTACTTCTGTAAATGTTGAACATGTCTGCACACTGCTACAGTACTAAGAGTTAGAAGTGGATTTAAGCTGACAGATTAGATCAGCTCTGAAAGAAACAATAATGTTACACTGCTACGATGTCAGGACTCCTAAGCAGCTCGAGTTTCAGATGGCATGAAGCAGTATATTAAGCCAAAGAGCTTCCACTTTGCTGCTCTCCACCTAAATGACAGCAAGTGAAATGGGAGGTTGTGGGGTGTAAGCAGAGCTAAATGGAGCTGCACTCTGTGTTCTGCTCTGAGTAAACTGAAGATAGGTTTATCCGTTCTCCGATGCAGGATCTCATGTCTGTAGGCCACAGCATGGAGCAGCTCCACTGCCAGACCTGACAGCTAATCTGCTGCCAATTCCCTGAATTTTATCAGCCCTGCTGCTACTGTTTACCAAGGCCTCCACACTTGGCCCTACTCTCGGTTAGGTGCAAATCTGCAGGAGAGATGGCTCTGCATCAGTTCTTACTCAAGTCCCGTAACCTGCCATCATCCCATAACCAAGTCCGTCATCATCTGAAGATCTATAAAAATCAGGTCTGGCCTATTAAACAATGACGATAATTATGAAAATCAAACATTTTTTGCTAATCTGTTCCTCAGTCTGGAATTAGCAGCAAAGAATTGAACTTTTAACAAAAGCTACTTTAGTAAACTAGCTGGAGATGTGCTTTTCACCCGCTGAACATGGAGAGAGAAAAAGTCTAGCCATTCACTTACAACACCACAAACCAGCTGAACAGTTAAGAAAATTATCTAGAGCTATTCTCAGTGTTAAAATGTAAAAAATGTAAAGTGTTATGTAAATGTTTTACATATTGTGTGCTGAATACTGCATATAAAGAGCAATATGTAATAAATTTTAATTCTTTTTTTTATATATACATCAGAATAAGTTTGAGAGTTCAAAACACTATTAGGCTTAAAAGGAAATGCCCAATTTAGAGGTGATTCCTGTTTTAGTCAGGTTTCATTCACAACCATGGACTAGCTTGAACAGTTAAGCATGCAGTCTTTGGACACGAGCAAATGAACATACAAAAAAAAAGCCAGGAATAACCCGAGGGCACCTGGCGAAGAGGTACGTGTTGACAGGTGTGGGACAGGGAGCCTCGATGCACAGAGCTGAACAGAGCGGTGAAACATGGATGTACTGCTTCTAATGTGTAGACTTTCCAGCA
Organism: Piaractus mesopotamicus; assembly: GCA_023558415.1. NCBI lineage: Eukaryota > Metazoa > Chordata > Actinopteri > Characiformes > Serrasalmidae > Piaractus > Piaractus mesopotamicus. The sequence goes on from JAILXH010175015.1 coordinate 34,525, forward strand.
GTAGCCAAAGGGCAAGACCAGGACTTATGTATGCATGCACACACTAACAACACCTGCCAGTACCCGCAGTAAAACAGTTCACAAAGGAAGGAAAAGTGTGAGCAAGGCTACCTTTAACAGCCATTCTTGCACAGAGCCTCCATTTTAATGAGCTGGTGCATAAGCAATAGGCTCCATTACTGAGGCGTAGTTAAATGGCGCCGTCAGTTCCCCTGCCCTTTCCATTGTGGCTATAATAGTGTGGGTAATTAACACTTGGGTTGCAAAGCATGATAATGAACAATAAGAGCTCCAACATGAGGGGCAGCGCAGACAGGGTTGGGCAGTCGTGACTGGCCGCGAGCCTGGACATGGAAACAGGTCTGAAAGGGGGGCGGCAAAGCCACGGCTCAAAGGCTTAGAACATCCAGCTCAGATGACGCACACGCATTTTACTTCCACCTTCCCATTCATTACGGCTCTCTTACGCAGCCGTCAGCCATCCGCTGCGGCCGTTGACCCTGGCATCCGGTGCATGTGTGGTTCTCTGTTCTCGAATCAGTACCTGGGATTCAACAAGGGGGCATTTAAACTGGTGGTCCAAACCATGCCAAGAACAGTACTGTCCTGGCCAGGGGAAAAACAGCAAGCGCATGCCACAGCAGTGTCCTGATCGCCCTTCCTCTCCACACCGGCCCGTTTAAAAATGCACTCTTGGAACTCGCTCCGCTCGAGCCTGCCAAGCGCCTTATAAGGAAGAGGAAACTCTGAGCTGTTTTTATCTCCAGAGCCTCTGAAAAGCGCTGCAAAACTCTGCAGAAAGGTTCCCAGCAGCACCCTTGGGACGCTGCATGCTTCTTGAGGTGATTCGCTGAAGGTCAAGACTAGGAAAAGGTCGCTGGAGAAGGTCAATGAAGCGGGTCATCCAGAACAGACACACTTGTCTGGCATTAACATCAAGAGAATACCTACATTAATCCTCCAAAGGGGGACGGACAATGAGAAACCGCTGGGTGCAGTTACAGAGCAAAGTGGAGTGCAAACATCAAAAACACCACTATACAAAAGGCAAAATCACTGAGCTCAGCTGACAAACCTGAATATCAAGATGATTAACCTTTCAGCAACAGGTGCTGCTTATTTCTGAAGAGTGATATGAATTAGGTTCAGTGGTTCAGCTGACTCATGTTCAACTAATGGCAAAGCTGCATTTATGTGAAAAGGCTGAACATGAACAGACCTCACTGACGCATGTACTGCATTGGCACTGCATAAAGCAATCAAAATCTCATTCTAGTAACAAAACACTAAGTAGGTGAGTTCACTCTTACCCTCAAAAAATTTAAATGAGAAAGAGGGATCAAACCCCTCCTCCGCATCTGTTTTCTTGTCATCCCCTCCCATTCTCCACCCCTAATTTTTTTTTTTCGCTCATAAACTCTCGGACATACTCCACAAAGCTTCCAGAGCCCAGCCTCGCCCCACTGGACCAGGATCTGAACCAGAACAAGGACATAAACCTAAGCCATAGGCTGGACCTCACTGCTGTGGCCATCCATCCACAGATTCTGGTAAGAAATCTGCCCTTTACCACCCATCACCACTCCTCCACAAATCTGCCAAACTCACTTCTAGAAACTTCTGCTTTTACGGGTACGGTTGGTGTACCTGAAAGTAATCAAACAGAGATGGATTATTTGCTTTTCTCGTTTGCTTGTTTGTGAGTTTCTTGTTTGTTTGTGAGTTTAACATACGTAATATGCATTTAACATTCTTCTGTAGGTTATATTCAAAGCATATCTTACTATTGACTAAACAGCAAACCACAAGACAAACTGATCTTTGACCTTGACCTCTAAAACAGAAATAGGCATGTTTATTACATACAAAATTTCCTGTCATATTACATATAAATACCCTGTTGCATCAAAAGCAGTAACTGGGTATTTGCTATATGATTACATAACTGTAACAGCTCTTAAATACAGATGTTTGGATATGTAACTGTCTTTGAGTCCTAACAGGGCAGCCAGACACATTCCTCTTCACTCACTCACACAAACAAAACCCAGAGAGACCAAGCTAAGAGCAATGGTGACCTACAGGGCACTCTATGTTTGCCTTCAAGAGACCTGGACATTTTTCACTTATATCAACACAAATGAGCTGGCCACACACACACTGACAGACACAGGTGCACACAAAAAGCTAGGTATAAGAGAAACGTTAATGGGAAACTACTGGCGAGAATAAAACATACTATTTTCCAGTATCTCAGCAAACCTGTTATATATCATTGCTGCTTAGGCTTAGAAAAAGGGGTGTAAATCTCTGACCAATGATTTGATTTATGATTATTTAGGAAATGAGTCATGAAACTGCATCACAAAATTTCATATTTCATTATGATTTGATACGATTATCTTGGAATGATTCATAAACTAACACATTAAATACGCAAACTGGATAAGTGGTGATGGAGCACACTATGAAAACAATACACTATGTTTTTTGTTTTTGTTTTTTTTGTGTAAATTTTACATTTAAAAATAGCCCAAGAATTCTATTTTGGCCAGAAAACGAGCATACTTTGCTGAGAATTACTACTTTTAATCTCAGTTGATAGAAATATTTCTAATAAAGTGCTCGAATTAACACGACCTCAATATTGCTGAATGCACTAATTTAAATACAAGAAGAAAAGATCTGCGAGCGTGTTATGTAGAGGGCATGCATTCATAAGGTTCAGGTCCACAGCCTGCACTGATCAGTTAGCCATTCTAACCTCTGATTGGGCCCTGATGTCCTCTGAGGGTCCCAAAGCCATAGTGCGCCCCCCACAGCTCCCAGCGCATTGCTCTGCCATGCCATCATGGAAAGTTGAGTGTGCAGGCCAGGCCAACTGCACGGCTCCCTCTGCCTCAAGAGGACTTTATTTGTGCAGGAATGTTGCCAGCAAGGCGGAAAAAAACGCATATAAACACACGCAGGCTTGGGAAATCTCCCGCCAGCTTTTCTGAGGATTTCCTTCTTCGGTGCGGATCCTGCTTTTTTTTCTTTTTTCGTTCATCTTTTTTTGGCTCCTGGTCCATCTTCTGATGATGAAGCGCTGCTGCATTTAGCTAAACGATGCTCTACAAAGCTTTCAAAATAAATGGGGTTATATTAGCAGCATATTTGGACATGGGCTTTAAGCAACCATGTAAGGACAGGTTTCCCCCCCATCAAGTGCAGAGTGTATCAGCACAGTTCACAGTCTCTGAGTAAACTTATCATTGCCCGTCACTCTCATGCCTGCCTACTTTGGCCAATGGAATGCTTATGGGCCGTGTTGACAAACACCTCCAGGGCTAAAGTTGTGTGAAGCCAGGTGCCCGGCGGGGGCAGTGCCAGATCACAGCACAGTGTCACTCACCGGGCCAAAGAGGCTTGCTCCTGCAGGGTGATGCTGACGAGGCCATCACCACCACAAACACCAGCACACACTCTATTCAGCACCAGTACAAACCTAGCACTCTACACCACCTCAGCTAGGGCTTTAAATGTTTTTTATTGTTCATTGTATGCAACTATTAAAGTACGAGCCTAAAGTGGCCAGACTGTCTAATTAGCTATCTTGCTTCCTAGCTGTCAAAACTCAGTAGTTCTCAACTGATGAGAAACAGAAACAGCTTGAGCTGAAATAAACAAATGATACTCACCGCAAAAAAAAATTAAAGATTATTGTAAAGAAAAACAACTGCGGAAATAATTGCCATCAGCTTAAATAATGGAGATTAGCTCAAATAACTGCAATCAGGCAATTATGTAGTAACTGTGACAGGCCCATCTGCATGACTATGGTCCTGGCCTTGACCCCCATCCCGGCACAAACAGTTGTGATGCATCGGAATCGGTGAAGATTGGAATCAACAGACTTGCTCAAAATACACGGCCGTTAATCAGCCGATGTGTTATTTTTAGTCTGGCCGATCTTCGCTGCAGTTTATGAGATAAATAAAGTGAGGCTCATGCTGAAAGCCGATGCTACATCTATACCAAAATGTCACAGCAGTGCCAGCTGTCTCTGACTATTGGTGTAGTGTGTTATTTGATTTCTGTTAATTCAACAGGAAACTCATTTTGTTTAAGAATTTAAAATATCGGTTTGGCTCAGTTGAAAAATAACGTTATCTATATTGGCTAATACTAGTTAACAGAAAGTACTGCAAACAAGCTAGTGTGTTTCATGTGTTCATTGAACCTACACAGTGTGTGCTTTAGATTTTAAAAAAGTCTAACAATCAGGCAAAAAAATTGGCTGCTAAGAAATTGGAACTGACCATAGAACACTGAAAAACACTGGCGCACCACTAGTGAACAGTTTTATAAACAACATAATTGTACATGGTACTAAAAACAATCTAATCATGGTGAAATCTGAGTTTTCATCATGCATTTCCAAAAGAATTGTTACAAAACTCAATCATTAGGTCACAGACACCCTAGACTTTAACCACCACAGCTCACAGGAACCACTCATTATTTCAAAAGAAGCGTCTGGCAATGAAAACAAACAACAGAACCATCTGTCCTACTCTCTTAAACCATCCTGAAAAAGACAAACTGCAAAAAGCCTACACGCTAATCTTGTTATGTGCAGACTTAAAAAGATCTGCTTAATTGCTTAAATGCTTAAGAGAGAGAGAGAGAGAGAGAGAGAGATCAAGCTCTTTACAATTAATTAAACAATTAACCTACGCCAGCAAACACAGAAATCGCATGTCCTTTCTACCCGGAGACGATGTACAGCTGTAGCCAGTCTCTGGCAGCAGCCGTTTGGAAAACGCCCTTCAGCAGCCGTAAAGGAGGGTGATGAGCTCTTGATGGAGAAAAATCACCCAGTGCTCAGTAAGTGTAGGCCACGGTTTCAATTAGAAATGACACTCTGTGGTGATAGGCAAAGGTCAGTCCTAAGAATAACCTTTAGTTTGTACCGCGGGCATGGCAGATAATGTCATGCGGGGGCTTTTGAGGATGCACAGTTTGCTCCTGCACTCGCAGCAACGCTGAGGATTCTGGGAACATTCCCCATGGGGCTCAACTGTGCTGTGGAGACGGCTGAAGAACAGCAGTCTGAGAGAGGAAGATAAGCTTCTCTCCATCCAGAAAGGGGGGAGAGCTTCTAGCTTCTAGAACATTACAGGGTTATAATTAAGTGCGTCTTATCTCTTCTGCAAAACGCATAATAACTGCATCTAATCTTCCCATAAGCAGCGCTTCAGTCTTTCCAGCAGCGTGAGACGCCCCAACATAAAGCCTGGTATTGTCATCCGTTTCCGTAGCTCTGCCTAATCCTGAGAAGAAGGTGAAATCAAAACCTCTCCGCTGTACAGCGGGGCACAACGAAATTGGGGGGGGGGGGGGTCAAATTGTGACATTTCTGTTTTTTACGATACTAAAAAACAAAACAGGAGTAAACATTCACCCAGATAAAATATTCCCAAAATGGAAATATTCTCCTATGGGAGGAATAAGTGTGTTTAAATGAAGAAATAAGGCAGTAGTTCAATATTATGGTTAGGTCTGCACAATATGGACAAAATATCACATTGTGATTATATTGCACTGTGATCAACTTATATACCAATGTGGTCAGTTTTGCAATGTGCCTTTCAATTTATTAAAATCACACATTTGTGATGTAATTAAGGACTGGCCTGCACCATTTTTGACCAAAATTGTTGTCTGTTGGATTATGAACATGCCTTGATTCATCCAAACACCCAAAGAATATGGCAACTATAGTAATATGGCAAAAGGATTATATCACAATACCATACAAGGGCATTTTCATACTCAATATTTAGTTTTTATGACTTTCATTCAACAATTTACATATTGTACCACACTTAATTCAATTATGCCCTTTCAACTATTATGTTCTCTTTGTAATGAAGTATGCCATTGGTCAGTACTCTTGACATACTGACAATATCACAGTACGTTTAGAAAAGCATTACAACCTTCAGTGACTAGTTGGAGGCTCATCTGCACATTGCATCCTTTGGTTATTTCAGTATTCTGAAGGTTGACATTGCAATAACCATTAAGAAACAATATATTGTGCAGCCCCATGTTAAAGGCATTCACGGCAGCAAGGATTTATGGCACTCTGCAGTATACAAATGACACAGCTCCTGACACATGACTCACCATGTCTAAATCAGGGACTGATTTATTAATATCATCAAGTATACGAACGCACACGAAAATAAACACTACAGCCTCTAGAACAGTCCACTGCACATTCCTACGACTAAAAACACATTTTGTCATTTTGTCCTTCTTTTTTTTTTTATAAGTGAGTGTCTGGATACGGTCACAGAGCCTATCAAACAGAAACAGGACTTTTACGAAGTGACCGAGTCATGGGAGAAAAGTGGATTTGGGTCCTTTCTATCAATTTGATTAATCTATAAACTATCTGTCCCTAGCATTTCTTATCAAACCCAAAGAGGAAAATTCAGAGCGTGGAATAGCCAATCACATGAGAAAGAGGGATTCTGAATGCAAGTCCCCAAAGGACCCCCCAAAATATCCTACAGGCAACAAACTCTGATGAGGCTGAAAGGTCAATTCTGAAAGTAAACTTTCAGAAAGTCCAACAATGTCAACAAGCCAAAATACTGTTTCGGAGCCAAACTATGAACTGCTTGCTGAAAGTTTCCTGTATTATGCATTCACATACAACTGGCCTGATTGTAGAGAACTAAAACTGCATTTTGTACACAGGTTTTAAGGATTGATGCACCTTCAGCTGTCTCTATTGTTTTCAATTAGAGAGACACATATTGTTTGCTGTTTCTGCCTACTGGGTGCTTCATGTTTTATGCTCTATGCGGCTGTCTTTTAAGCGGAACGCTCCAGGTGCCTCAACTGAAAAGAGAGTCAAAGCTGTCAAGTAGCCTTTTTGTTGTGCTGACCAGTCAGATCAAAAGGAACATGAGCCCTTAGTGACAGTTGCAGTCACTGAACTATATGATTTATGACAGTTTAAAATTAGCACAATATAAAAAGCAGCTTTTTTTTGTTTAGCTTGTTTTTACTAGCAGCTCCACACTAGTTAATATCTGATCACTGTCTAAGTGGAAGTGAAACAGCTTTCCGCCAATATATATCAAAACGACAGGTAGATAGCACAGCTGACTGAACAAGCAGATACGCAACCAACCAGACACAGAACTCAAAACCACGGTGTGAAGCCTGCCCCTTAAATCTGAAATTCAGCTGCATAGATTTTAGTGTTTGTCTTCATTACAGTTAATTATAATAACAACCAATAAAATATTTTTTGCACAAAAAGAATTTTTTTTTAATGTGATTTCTAAAATACCTTTGGTGTATTTTTAAATGGTTGCTCCAGTCACCTTAGTGTGTGTATTTTATTATTTTTTCATAATTTTGAATCATGCCAAAATAACCTAATCGCTGTAATACAACATATGAGATTTCAGTATCACTTTATTTTAAGGAAAACATATTGCCACTTTATTATGATTTTGTTCTGTGCTCATTTAAAAACTTGTAAATGGTAAATAAATTTTATTTACAGTGCATTAAGCTTTATTCATTATGACCTGCACTTCTGTTATGTGAAAATCACTAATAATTGTGTAATTACTTGTAATAATAATCACAATAAATACTTTGTTAGGATGTTTTCAAGCATGAATTATCATAACATTAGTAATTATTCACATCATTTTAGGTTATAACTGGCAACACTTTATTCTTATTGGTTATAGGCAGTGTCAAGTATCGTCTGGTGTTTATTACTTTTGGGCTTATACAGGACTAAAAAACACCAAATAAGTTTTTGATAAATTAGTCTGCATCACAAATTCATTGGATATTTCACATTAAATTGTTAGAATTGGTTGAAACTTTAAATATTTCCAGCTTGCATATTTTTGGCTACCAAAAAGCCAAAAAATTCTCTTTATTTTAGAATATAAGATGCAAGTCTACTTGAAATGAAAATTTGTTTAGTGCTTGTTAACCTCTAATTAGTGAGGAGGCAAAAAAACTGAAGCAAAAAATTACATGACACTATCTAGACAGTACAGGAATGAAATAATGCCAATTATAAACTAAGATGTGAATTTAGACGATAATTCAGGCTTAGTAACTTGCAAAATAGGGCCTTAATGAAGTGTTTTAGCATTCCTACAAATAATGTAAGTGATTTTGACATAATGAACCTGTAATTATGAACTAAAACAGGTCATAGTAAACCTTAATGAACAGTGAATAAACCATTTAGAAGCAAATGTGTTCCTTGAAGTAAACTGCTACTGAGATGTAATACTGCAGCAAATCAGCTCCTAAAGAACCACAATGTAAGGTGAGAAGTCATTTACACCTTTGCCTGACTGATCCCATACTGTGTGCATGCCTACTCATTCAGCTTCTCTGCTGATCCCTCCCTCAGTTCTGTGGAGTCCACTGGCCCCTGGACCACCTCTGTCACCGCGACAACCACGAGCACCTCCACCGCATCCTCCATCCACTCCCTGCATCACTCCGCACTACTTTCTGAGGCGCTGCCCTCTACTCCACACCTCTCTTTCCATCTCTCTCTCTGTGCACTACACCTCCGACACCACTAGAGTGTGCTGCTGCGCTGCTCTCTGCCCTCTGCTATGGAGAAGGTGCAGCACATCACGCGCGCGGCCATCCGGAGGGCGTCCACCATGGAGGTGCCCCAGCAGGCCAAGCAGAACATGCAGGAGCTCTTCGTCAACTTCTGCCTCATTCTCATCTGCCTGCTGCTCATCTACATCATCGTCTTGTTAATGTGAGCTGGAGGAGGAGGGGGTGGCCTGCCGGTCAATGGGGGCCATGGACTCTGTCGATTAGGGGGCGTGGTCTCAAGTGGTGTGGGGTGGTCATAAAGGAGTTTTATAAGGGGATTTAAGAGTATGTGAGTTAATCACACTGCATGAATTTCACCCACCAAACCTGTAAATAAATCACCCGTATAGTAACGTTAGCACACTGACAATCAGCCTTAACCCTTAGAAGTCATACGTGTCACAAATGATAAAAAAAAAGCATTAGGGATGCACGATGACATCAGAATCATATCAGCATGGGCAGACATTTATTTTGCATTGTATTTGTACATGTATTTACTGTACCTAAAAGCAGAGTGTTAGGGTACCCTGAGCTACTTTGACAAAATATCTGTTTTATTCATTTAAATGCCCTTGTAACCTATAAACAAATAAGAAATAGGTGTTACACTTAATGTTGTAATAGACCCAATTTGTACATTTTATAAATTTTTATGTATCAGTATCAACAAATACACATGAAAAATACCAGACATAGGCATCAGCTCACAGCTCCTGTATCGCTGCATCCCTAAAAAGCATGTTATAATCTAATATGAATTATTTCTCACTTTGAAACAAGCTAAGAAATTTTGTCAAAACTGCAGAACTGAAAGTTGGAACTTTTTTATTCTTATCTGGAAGAGGAAAAGGTTCCTGTTGTGTCTTGTTTTGCAGAAAGAAAAAAATTTCTTTACGTTGTTGTCAGTTATTTTTCAACATGGAAACAAAAGTAGTCAGAAGTGCAGACTCAAAGTAAACGGTAATCAATCACATAATCGTGTAGTTAATTACGCAAATATATAATTTAAATTAAAATACTTAAAATACCAAAAGCGAAACAACAGTAATAACTCTAGACTACTAAGGGTTAACTGAAGTGGAGTGGTAGTGTTGAACTGAGGACAGCCGGTAGAGTGAGAAGAAGAATTCTGACCGGGCTGCAGGGGATGAGGACACTGTCATCACTACAGGCAGCTGTTGAGAGGCTGTGGTCACTCCTGTCTTCCACCCCACTCACCACCTCCAACTCCACACCTCCCCATTGCATGCTACTTTTCACAAATGGACTTAAAGGCACTGAGCACTGTGCTAGCCATCCCTGACACAAAGCACTGAAATATACTAAGACTACAATAAACACTAAGTGATTTGAATGTGTGTGTGTGTGTGTAGAAATTTTTATGTCCATTCAACAAGCCATCCCACATAATGCCGATTAGGCTAATTCACTTTAATGAGAGAAACAGAACAATTAAAGCCAACTCTTAAAAAGTGTTTGAGAGCTCCTCACCTAACTCCTAAGCATGCTTAAAGGAACAGTACAGCA
>JAILXH010175096.1:855-13934 GCA_023558415.1 Piaractus mesopotamicus
TTTTGATATTAAATGTGTAAACCTACAGAGTCAGAATTGTTCACAGTGATGGTGATAAGAACCAGACGTCTGAAGAGTTTAATGCCTCTAAAAGCTCCCTCACAGGAAGTTACTATACGAAACGGTTATAAATACATGAATATACTGTGTGATGACTGAGATATTGTTTTATGACAGTGTTGAAAAGATTTTGTCCTAAACAATATTTTATTAATACACTCATTGTGGAGAGGTACATGCAAGGCATTGTAAGTTTTATAAGTTTTTTAATTTTTAATTTATTATTTTAGCCATTTACTACTATTTTATCAACATTATATATAAAACCTCATGAAAACGTGTGGATTTAATGGTGGTTTTGGATAACAAATAAAATGGCTATATTGTATTGTGGACATCATGACGCCTGGTTCCTATCACCACCACTGTAAAGAAATCAGAGTCTGTACGTTTCTCTACAATGAATCATTGCACATTTCACTCTGAATGACTTTGTTTACATGTGACTTACGACACATTACAAAATTTTGAAATCAGTGGAATTTCCTTTTCAAGAACAGATGCAATGGACACAGATTTTACTCTGCTTTTAATTTTGCAAAGATTGTCTTGGTGCAACATTAGATGTTTACCAGCTAGTCAGGAATAACTATAAATGAGAGTGAAACACTAGACCTGGACAGGACTGCCACTACTATCTTTATTTACTTTATTATCTTTACATAAAATTGAGAAGAAATGACTAAAATTAATTCTATTCAAAGGTGAAACATATCACAGGTATCCAAATACAAAAAATTAGTATGTGTATTTTGGATACAAAGTAGGTCTGTGAACTATACTGGGTACTATACTACCTTTCTACAGCAGTGTGACTCATGTGACATATGATAAACTGACTTCCATTTCCAGCCATTCATTAAAATATACATTTATATAGATAGTAGAGTCTTTTACTCACAGTACATGATCAAATACACTGTATATGTGCAGGTTTAGCTATAATTATTAATAATAAAGATTTAGATCACTGTTTAGTAGGAATCATCTTTGATATAAGATATATGTGATACAGTGATATAAGAGTCCTAACAGTACCTACAGATATTTGCTTACAAAAATTGGACAGATGTTTGACTTTGACTGACATTTCAGCATTCCCGTATCTGTACATCCCTAATGGTTTGCGCAGAGGCTACACACCACTTTAAAGGCCTCAGCAGGCACAGCTGTAGAGCCGGTCTCATTCAGGTATCTCTCCCATGAGAACTTGCCTGGTTCAGGATAGTCTGTGAAAAAATAGCATTGGACATTTGTTTTAACCCTCTGAGGTATACACCTTGAAATGCCTCTTATTACATTTTGTTTCATTATTTTCAATACATACCACATTTATGTTTGTAAGTTAACAAGAAGATATTTTATTATGATCTGAATTGTGATTATTTGCAAATGTATTGTGTGTACAGTATTGTAGGAAAAACAAACATTCTTTCCATTTTGTATATGTACATAAAATGTTGGAAGCACAGATCGTTGTCAGACTGTAAACCAAACGTAAATGCAATCAATCGAATGTACAGTAAAACTACTAACAGTAGACCTTTACGGGTTCACTTTACAATAGTGTTTACCACACTTTGAGCTGTCAGTTACCTTGTGGCGGGGTGAGTGGGAGGCCTCTTTCTTGGCACCAGCCAACTGGGTGAATATATGGACTTCTAGCATCACACCTAGGTACCAACAAACCAAAAGGTACCAAAAAAAAAAAATACATAAATAAACAAATACAAACAAAAACAATCTCATCACAGTCTATGATACGTATTATATGCACTGTTGCACTGTTGACTCAAGACAAAAACGTACCAGTAGTCGTAGGTGTCATCCCAGTTATCGAAGTGAACTAGAAAACGGTTTCCCACCACATCCGTTACCGTAGCGACACAAATGAGAGAGGGGTTCATGCGGTCAACAGCTTCTAACTTCATGCCAACCTCAAACCCACAATCCTTATCTGTCTGTGTGGTGAAGAAACCAAAACCACATTCTGAGAAAAAGTAAACCTTTTCAACATGGAAGTACTGTTAGTTGTTTTTTTGAATGATTGTATATGATATTTACAGTGATTGTATCTGACTGTTTCTGTGTTTTAATGTTATGGAATAACTTTTTGTGAATAATGCTATTTGTTTAAAAAACACAAATTAGCTAAATAAAATGTATCAATCAGTCAACAGGTCTAAACTTACAGCTCCCTCCTTTCCCTTACAGATAAAATCAGGCTGCTGTTTTTAGCTATGCATTGTACTTTTGTCCCATTGTCTAAATACCAGTATGTCATCAACATGGTTTGAGGCAAGAGTGTGATGATTTAAGCATGCAGTTTGCATGAGGCTAAACTGGTGGATGTAAACTTCCATTACTTGTTAGCTACATTGGCCTCGTAGCTCCAGCGCAAAACTAAAGAAGCAAATTTCAAACACAAAACATGGCTTGGCTGATCAACTATATTGGGAGTAAAGAGGGAAAATGTGTACCACTGATTTAATAGCTTTTAACAATTTTAAAATTTTATCTACTGTGCTTCTGTGCTTCAGTTCATATGTATGACTTACTTTGCCTGGGCTAGTAAACAGTTCTTTTGGGGCGGCTTGTGCTTTGGTTAGCTTTAAGTAGCTTGCCCAGGAAAACTCCTCCTCCTTATAACCTGTAATGCACAGACAGCAATGATGTTAGAGCTAAAGTGGCTAAAACAGGCTTGTCTGAGCTTACACTGAATAAGGTGACACACTGAATATACTTGATTCAAATGTGTACATCTTTTTCACCTGAATATATGACAGCAACACAAATTATGTTGATGCAATATATTTTATTCATGTGAATTCAAAACAATTTAATGAAACAGCACAAGAGTCCCTGTGTGCTTGTCTGTTAAGTGGTGCCGGCTCCATAAAACTCAAAACACTATCAAAGTATTCAGCTGGTGGGATGAATTTGGCCCACATGTTGCAGTTTGGACAACGAGTCTCTATAGAAAAAAACATCCTCTTACAATGTTTATGGAAATCGACTTCTGAATGTTGTTTACCTTTAGGAGTGTACAGTTTGTGTCCTGTGCTCTCACACCATCCAGCAGGGTGAATATCTGGGCAGTTAGCATTGACCCAAAAGTCATGGCAGTCTGAGTAGCCGTCGAAATGAAGACGTAGTCTGTAGCCACAAACCTGTAGAACAGCAAGAGATGAAGTGTTAGGCTGAGACACTCACCTTCTGCTGAGATGCAACTTAAAACTGGTCAAATATTACAAATTGTCATGTCGTACCTCAGCCACTGTTAGTACGAAGTACATGGAGGGGTGCTGGGGGTCAATGCCCTCCAACTTCATGCCTTGGCGAAAGTTGTTTGGACATTCAGGAACTCTCTGTGACTTTAAAGACAGAGATGGCTTTTAGCGTTAACATCTACAGACTGTTTTAGTCTGGACAGGAATATGCAAAGTACCAGATGGTTAGACAGTTTGAATGAAGCTAATCACTGTTTTTCTACCTAGTACTATTCCTTCATCTCAGATCAGTAAATCTGCAAAGAAATGTGCAGACATTTTGCAATCATATATGTAAGAGCATTTCACACTTAACCACTGTGAATGACTTGTTTATATATAAACCATTGAATTAGGCAGAAGAAAAATCTGTAGAATTCCCCTTCAATGTGAATCAGTTATGCTCTGAGGGAGGGTCTGGTAGAATACCAATATTTCTGAATGTAGTAATTGTCTGTGTTCATTCACTCTTTTGAAGTCTTTACTTATTTATACTTTATGTTATTATAAAGAAACATAAGCATGAATATTCAGACAAACTGTATTCTGTTCATATTCAAACTTTTGACTGATGCTTTATAATGACAAAAGACAACAATAAACGAAATCAACAACTAGGCAGCTTATATGTACCTGTGTTTGGTCCAGTAAAAAAAATCTCCAGTTAAGGATGAGGTGGTGCAAACAACCAGTACCTCTTGGAAGAGTTTGGGTGGAGCTGCCACTGCCTTCTGTTCCTCTAGATACTGCGGCCACAACCACGACTCAGCTTTAGCATCTGTCGTGCCTGCACAGATAAGGATACTATTGTGCTCATAGGCTGTCTCTTCAGGAGAAACAAACACAGGATCACACAGTTAAGTAAGAAAATAACTGAAATGTTCCTTCGAGGATATTTAAACCTTAAAAGTCAGGCATTGCCAGCGATAACAAATACATGCTGTAATTCAATATTAATGATTTTGCACTAATTAACTAAATATAAATTCTAATTAAACATTTAAATACATAACTTAATTTGAATAATTATTCATGAAAGAAGCAACTGACTTCTATGTGTTAAAGGAGAATGCCACTGATTTTTCAACATTTCAGCATAATTCAATCTTTGAGATGTAAACAAAGTCACCCAGAACGTTTTGATGTGAAATAGTGCATTTTAGAGAAACCTGCCAATTGGATTTTTTTACAATAGTGGTGATAGGAACCAGGGGTCACGACGTCTACGAAGCAAATTAATATAAAAATATAGCCACTTTATTTACTATCCAAAATGACCAATGAACCTACACGCATCTTCTGAGTTTTTACATGCAATGTTGATAATAGTAAAATAGTGGTAAACCCAAAATTTTGTTTCAAAACTCTCACAAAACTCAGGCATCAGTAAATATATAAATAACCATTTAGTGTAATAACTTTCTATGAGGGAGCTTCAAACATCTGGTTACTATTACCACCGTTGTGAACAGTTTTGGCCCGATAAGTTTTTCTGGAATGGTGCTCTTCACATCAAAACATTCTGAAAGAGTTCTATATCTTAACAATTCAACCATGCAAAAATTACAAATATCGATGGATTTCCCCTTTAAGCAAATTATTGTAATTATGGGTGGGCAACATATAATAATAATGATACTTTTTGCTATCATAAAAAATCACAAAATGCTTTAATATACTGTGGCTACTAGCATTACTTAAAGGAGACTGAACAACTGCATTCATCACAAAGAGAGCATAATTAGCCCTGTTTAACTGTATATAATGCAGCAGAGTATGTGAAACAATATATTAAAATCACTGTACTCATAGTGTTTGATTTTATTTTTTTAGTTGTGGCACTACTGAGGCTTATTTACTGTTCTAGCTTTTCAAACTTCATAAAAACAAACATTGTGATACATATTGTGTATCAAGATATCCTCAAGCACCATGATGTTATATTTTTCCCGCCCACTTTCCCACCCCTACCCCTAATGGTCCTGTAAGAACAAATGATTTATGAATTTTAATGACATAAATCATTATAAAATCATGAAGCCTCAGGATATAGAACACAAACACACCTGCTTTTCCCTGCCCTCCATCTGTTTTGGAGTCTTCAGCTTTCTCCTCCTTGAATGACAAAATTAAGTTAGCATGCTGAGTTTAAGCAGCCATTTCTATTCCACAGATGCATGACATGCTAAAAAGGAAGCTTGCTTTGATTAGTGAAATTGTCAGCAAAAGATAAGAAAGAAAAGATTTGCCACTTGTCCTACCATTGCCTCAGCCTCTGAGTCTTCCTCAGAGGGGCTTAAATAATCCCTCCTTCTCTTCTTCTTCATTGGCTTCAGTAGTTCAGGGACACGAGAGGCCACTTGCCCCTCCTGAACCCTCTCAATACCTGTGGAGCTAGAAAAAGCCAGAAATTAGCAAAGAAGGCCAAAAGTGTGTTCGAATAACAGTTCAGGCAAAGAAAGTTGTGTCTAAGGTTTGATTCATTAGTTTTGCACTGGAGCTACGAGGCTAATGTAGTTAGCAAGTAATGGAAACTCATGGCCACAGATTAGCATAGTGCAATCTTGCCTCGAACCATGTTAAGTTGACAGGGAATCTCAAATACACTTTTGGTTTCTGAGACTATGCGGTTATCTATAGAAATGGACAAAAGTACAATAGCATAGCTAAAAACAGTATTAACAGCAATCTGAAAGCCTGAATTTTGTTCATACTTTTGTCCTTTTTTATAGATAAAAATGTCAGAAATCACACAAACGTGTAATAATTTAGGCATGCAGTTTGTATGACGTGATTATGATTAGTGGTTACAAGCGAGTGGGCTATTTTATTGATATCATGATATACTGTCACAATACGCTTTTCTTAGCATAATTAGGCCCGTTTAATTGGATTTAGTGCGGAGCAGTTTGTAAAACATTGAATAAAAACCACCATGGTTGTAGGTGTATTATTATTATTACAGTATGTTTCATATGTGACACTACATGTTCTATTTTGTCTGTTCCAACTTATTAAACCTCAGAAAAATAAAATTTTGTGAAGCATATCAAAACCAAACTACACATTTCTTGATTGTTCCCCAACATGTGGGGTAAAAGGGAAAATGATGTAAAATTGATTTTAAATGTTCCTTTCAGTTTCTAGAGCTATTTTTATTTGATTTTTGCCTAATCATAGATCTACATTTTTCACTTGGGGTCATACTTTTCAGCATACAGGACTGTAAAGGTCAGTGATATAACAAGGGCACTCTAAAACTCCCAGTTTGCATCCTGAAGACCCCTAGTGGCAAATAATATAGGCTTTTCCATCAGTTTAGCATGTATGAGCCAGAACTTAGCTCAAAGTGGCAAAGCAGTTACTGAATCATGTTATTACAAGTATGGGTGCAGCAAGGCTTTACAGTGCTTTTTACAGCCCTCTCCAATCTGAGACGGCTGTGTGGTTTAACAGTAAATATTCACTTGGGCCAACACCACATCGATAGAAACAGCACGTCATCTCTTAGCAAAAACAGTTAACAGGGAAACAAAGTATCTCAGTTGAAGTATCTCTGCAACTTACATACACTAAACGTTCACACGTTTGCAGACACCTGCACGTTCCTTTTGAAATTAAGGGTATTAATAGAGTTTGTCTTCCTTTGCTGTAGTAACAGCCTCTACTGTTCTGGGAAGACTTTACATAAGATGTAAACTCCAGGTCATCCCAAAGGTACTGGATGGGGCTCCATCACTTCAGAGAACACAGTTCCACTGCTCCACAAATCAATGCTGGGGGCTTTATACCCTTCTAGCCAACTCTCGGCATTGGGTAAGGCTCATGTGCGGCTGCTCCAGAGTGTCCCATTCTACTGGTCAATGCCTTCTATGGAGATTATACGAACTGTGTGCGCACAACTGAATGCCTGTGCCAGCAATGGGTGCTCCTTAAAACAGCCGAGTTCATCAATAATAGGGGCATCTGGATACTTCTGTACATATATATATATTAATTATTGATATGGAAATATCAATATACCTGAAACACTCTGCTATTAGAACCATATACAAAACTGACTCTTTGTAAAGGTTAGTGACAAGGGCATTTAAAGACAGTCAAACAGGTTGAATGTTGAAGACACCTAGTGGTGGAACAATATAGAACTGATACTCAGTTCTCAAAGATTTCCTCTATTACATCCCATTCCGTAACAATGGGTTTGTATGTATGTTCAGGTCCTGACTTTCATGACTACAGAACTTACAGATTAGTTCCACAGTAATTACTCCATAATTTAAAGTACACACTTAAAAAGATGGTTTTTCTTTAGTCAAAAATCTATATAGAACCATGAACACTCAAGGAAACCCTTTGCATGATTAAAGGGTTCGTTGCACGTTGAAGCATCCTTCGGATTGATGGAGAATGTGTTTCATATGGCTCTGTACAGAAAATGGTTCTATATAGCACCAAAAGGGTTTTTCTATTGTTACAGGCTTGATATCATAACACTAGAAGAACCCTTTAGGTTCCATGTAGAACCCTTTTCTAAAAGGTTCTATACAGAACCATCTACAGCACATTCTCCATCAATCTGAAGGACCGTTTCATGATGCAAAGAACCTTTTAATCATGCAAAGGGGTCTCTGAGTCTTCATGGTTCTATATAGAACCATTTTTTTATTAAAGAACCCTTGAAGAACCATCATTTTTAAGAGCATAGTTACTGAATAATACAGTGCCGATAAAAAGTATTCACTCCCGTCAAGTTTTCATGTTTTATTATTATAGAATACTGAATCACAGTGTATTTGAATTTTTTCACATTGATCAACAGAAACACTCTTTCATGTTTCATGTTTCTGCAGAGGGATTTTATCCACTGTGATTCAATGTTCCATGATAATAAAACATTATAACTTCAAAGGTTGAGTATTTTTATAGGCACTGTAAGTCTTACGATTAATAACCTAATCACAAGCCTGCAGTTTAAGTTTGATTTGTACTTTTCTGCAACTGGTTCCCGACGTAGCTCGTCAGGATAGGCCCGCTTGGCAACTTGGTCACTACTCTTCCGCAGGACCGAAACCTCCTGGGCCTCCACGCTCGGCTTCATGTGGCGCCCACCCTCTACAGAGGCAGCTGGACCAGCAACACTATGCACCGAGACATCTAGAAAGCAGTAAAAAAAATCTGTGTTAATTATGAACCTCCTTTCCGGAACACTATCAAACACAAGAGATGGGTAAACTGATCTTACTGATTGTAGGCTACTCTAGCCAGTTAAGTTATGTTTTAAAGGGCCTATGTTGTCTCAAAGATGTACTGCTCAGCTGCGGGTCTGTACAATCCAATATATGGAAACTGATGTGCAAAAGCAGCCAGTTTTGAAATCATCATGGTTGTGATGTCACATCACCTCCTCTTCCTGCCCACAGCAGTTTATCTCAGAATCTCTCAACTCTGGTCCTGGAGACGCACTGCTTTGCATTTTTTAGTGTTTTCCCTGCTGCCAATAAACTTGATCCAACTAATCAGCTCATTACCAGCCCATTATTGAATTAAAGTGGGTCTGTTAAAGCAGGGAAAGCACAAAAACGTTTAGGGGAGTGGTGAGTGAAGTGATGAGGAGTTTGTTACTGCAGGCAGTGTGTAACAGAGCTATTAGGGTAAAAGACATGGGGAAAATGATTAAACATTGTGCTGTTCCTGACTGCTGAGAAGCAAATTTATCATGGCAACCTTCTAAAGATCACCAGTCCTGCACACTTAAAAATGAAGGTTATTCAAGGGTTCAACTATTTAGAAGCACCCAAACAGGGTTCTGTTGTTACAGTGTCAGGCTTGTTACAATAAAAGAACGCTTTTTGGTGCTATATAGAACCCTTTTTAAAAATGTCCTATACAGAACCATCTACAGCACAATCTCTATCAATCTAAAGAACGCTTTCATGATGCAAAGAACTCTTAAATCATGCAAAGGGGTCTTTGAGTGTTCATAGTTCTATATAAAACCATTTTCTTTACTAAAGAACCCTTGAGGAACCGTAATTTTTAAGTGTGTGGTCCTGGAGTACCCCTGCCTTGCACAATTTAGTGTTTTTGCTGCTCTAAAACAACTGATCCTACTAATCATAAGTCTTTCCTGAGTTGAAGTAGGTGTTAAAAGATAAAGAGTGATTGGAAAAGGGTAATATAAAATGAAATCCGGCTGTTTTTGGTATATACAATCATAAAAGTGTTCTAAGGGAACTTCAGGGGAAAGTAATACAAGCAAAATGTAGAATATGGGCCATTTAGTCCATCATTCTTCACTCTCAGACCTGGACTGCAAAAATGCTGTAATCAATGCTGACGTTTTGCTCAGTCCTGTAGGGCTACAGCACTGTGTTCCAACAGACCTGATTCAAACTACCATCTAATTAACAAGCCCTTCCTGAACTGGAACACCTTCACCCTCAGGTGAAGAAGACATATGCCTATTTAGAGCTACATATCCTCTTAAACAGGTGTAGGAATTCAATGATGGAAAGATGGAGACCTGCTGATGCATCTGGACCAGGTTTCACAGCTTGTTTGTGATCTCCGTCTGCCTTGGCTGCAGCTCCATCAGTGAGAGAGTTAGCTGTACCCACTTTCCCCTGAGTGATCACCTCAAGCGTCCCGCTGTCACTCACACAGAGCTGAAGAGCACATAAAACCAGCAGTTTCCTTTAGTTTCTTTCAGCAATTCCTTGCTTCTGTCACAATACATGACATAATATTTACATAAAGCATTTAGGAAAGCTTTTATGCTTAAATCCTTTTAAATCATAATATGTTGCAAAATAGTACTAATAGTACAGTAACACTGCTGTCTGTCAATTCTGATTTCAACAACTTATTTGTCAATGACCCATATATGGACATCTAATGATGAGGTTTTGCATACAACCTATTTACAGTGACATAATTTTAACACCTCAGAAACCAATGAGAAGAACAACTTCAGAGAACAATTTAAAATGGAGCAATTTTGAATGAAAACTCCAAATTATAATATACCCACTTTTTAACTTATGCTTACACCACTATTGACAAGCCAATTTTTTTTAACTTCAGCTTCTTCTACAAATGCAGTTTAGACGACAGGTGACGTGTTTGTGCTAACCTTCAGATTGCTGCCTGG
Organism: Piaractus mesopotamicus; assembly: GCA_023558415.1. NCBI lineage: Eukaryota > Metazoa > Chordata > Actinopteri > Characiformes > Serrasalmidae > Piaractus > Piaractus mesopotamicus. The sequence goes on from JAILXH010175096.1 coordinate 11,338, forward strand.
AAGGATGGCCATGCCTTCTTTCCACTCCAGAACATGGACGATACTACAGGTGCCGCCCACCTGGGCAGCCAATGAGGCAGTCTCCAGGCTGCTGGACCCGCTTCCCTTCACTTCCTTTCCAGCGTTTTGGGACACTTCCACCTTTGGCACTGGATGAGCGGAAGCTTCAGAATAAACAAAATAGATTTTATTCTCTTTAGGGTATGCAATCCAGCAATTAGGCTATGTCTAATGTCAGTATCAGATATAGACACTATAGTACTGATACTACAGTTACAGACTTGTAATACTGTATGTCACTAATGCATATGCATTGCACACTTTGAGATATCATTTGTAACTAATTCTTGTTATTATACTTCCTCATGATAAACAGCTATAGTAATAATAAACTGATGTCTACAGGCTTGAGCCTTCAGCAGTGAACATAATGCACTAAAATGGTATTTACATCTATAAATAGAGGTGAGCAATATCACAATATTTTATCATTATCACAGGTTTTTTTTACTGTGATATGCAAAATGTTTCTCTGATCATATTGTGGATAACATCAGTACCTACAGAACACTGACCAAAGGCAAAGTACAGGAAAGAACAGTAATAATATGATTCCTACACAAATCTCAAACTGGGACAATTACTATCATTTAGTACACAAATCGAAGCAATTATTGTAGATTATAGACTGCTATAAGACAGTACTACAGTAATATTATGAGGAGTTGAAAGTATTAAAGATTATGACAGACACCGTTGCACAGCACTACTGGAATCTTATAGTTTCTTCTTATATTATTACAGTTATTTTTCACAAAGGGTTCACTGATGTCATCCATTAAAGTCAAGACTAATTGGCAATCATAGCGCATTATCTTTCCACTCCAAAACGTATTTCCGAGTGAAACACATTATTAAAAGGGTCTCTGATAGCCCCTAGGGGTGATGGGAGGGGGAAGGGAAACATGATCTTGTTTTTTTATCTTTTTTTTTTTTTTTTTTAATGTGAGATACATCTCAAATGTATTGTTTTATTCCAAAATGTATTACAAACACTAAAGCACATTAATTAAAAATGCCATTTTTAGTTACCACACATTTTTAAAAGTACATTTTACATTTATTTTTTGTATGGGTAGTGATGTAATCAAAACTTTTTTAGTCACTACATTTCAGTGAAAGATTACAGGAGAACAAGAATTTTATCATTTGAATGATATGATATAATCATGACTCATTCTTAGTATGACAAGGGACATGAACTACAAAGGTGAAAAGGTTCATTTTGATTTCAGTTTGACTTTAAAGCCTTATTTCTGTATGGATATATCGACTGGCCAATAACATCAGCCTATATTGTGGTCTTGTGGATTCACATGAAATTCCCATCAATAAAGTACAGACATGCATTGACTTGTTTTATCATGTAATTAACTATGATTCTTATGATCCACGGAAAACTGTTCACTTCTGAAGATATAGAGGTTTCAAGCTTGTATGCCTTTATAGAGTCTGAAATTAATGTGACACATAAGAATTGACAGTCATATCTTTCATCTTTCAATGCACTGCTGAACTAAAACTAGTGAAATCTATTTAAGTTCGAGACACATTAAATTATATCAGTTGATATAATAGGTTATTGAAAATTTTGGCCATGTAAACTCAGCAAAATATTCATATCGATCAAGCCCATTTTCTCAGAGTCAAAATCAATTTTTTCAGCAATACAAACTCACACAGCATATTTTAAGACATTGAAACGCTTTCATCATAAGGAAGAATGGAACTGGCTGCGAGGAGTGCCTTTTTTGGATAATATCACCTGGTAAAATGATGGTGGTGGTATTTTGGGGTCTCGGGCGCTGAGATAAACTGTCCTTGGAGGGAAATGTGCCATTGCTTTCAGGGGAAGCAGCATCTGCATCTTTTGGCAGGACGTCCACATTCACTTTGGCACTCATGGCAAGACGCTCAAAGCCACATTTGAAAGGGAGGGAAGGAGGGAGTTAGGCAGGAAGGGAGGGAGGGAGGGAGGGAGAGAGAAAGAGATCAAAAGACAGTTCATTCTACTGAAAATCATTCTTAAGAAACATTTTTCACTGATGGGCATGAGCATTATCCACTCTGGCATATTACTATAGGGATAACTTCTCTCAAAAATGGGCAAATCCTTCTCTTTTTTTCTCCATGCAGGTCAATTATGCAAGAGATCTAAAGCTACTGTGACTGTTTAAGACATCTCTCTTCATTTGAGACACCACTTCCTTAATATGGTAGCCCACTGGGATTTAATTAAGCTAAGATACCGAACCACAATGTGAGGCATATATATAAATATATACAGATCCACTTCTCTTGCCAGCATTAAATAAAGCAGGAACCCATTTCCCCCATTTTTCACTTTAGTATTGTGTCCAGCAGACACCTCATAAAGCCTCTACACTCTTAAAAAGGTGGCTCTTAAGGGTTCTTCCGTAAAGACATGGTTCTATATAGAATCACGAACACTCAAACTTAAATGCCTAAATGTTTCTTTGCAATGGTTCTTCACATTGATAGAGAATGTGTTGTATATGGTTCTATATAAGCATCAA
>JAILXH010175197.1:4103-15521 GCA_023558415.1 Piaractus mesopotamicus
TCGAGATGTAAATTTGATGAAATGCTTGCGCATAGCCATTCTTTTATCACGCCAAGTTTAACTCCATAGGAATGCGGACGGCGAGATTTTTAGATAGCTAGCTAGCAATACAGGAGTTGTTAACGCCACCTCCTTCAGTGTGCAACAACAGCACCACTGTTACATAATAAAAAGAAACATCTCTTCTTCAGTTGTTATTGCAAACACTTGTTCCATTATTTATTATATACAAAACTATCATAAATGTAGAGAAACAGATGAAAATCAGAAAATTAGATGAAACTGAAGAATTGAGAATAATATTTAGTGCCCATTCGTCAAAAAGAGCACACCAGTGTCATACGAGAAGACCTGGCTTGCGACATTCCAATTCATCCCAAAGGTGTTCACTGGGGTTGAGGTCAGGGCTCTGTGCAGGAAACTGGATTTCCTCCACAGCGAACTCATCAAACCATGTCTTTATGGATCTTGCTTTGGGCACCGTCACACTGGAACAGGAATGGGTCTTCCCCAAACTGTTGCCATAAAGGAACCATATAATTGCCTAGAATGTCTCTGTATGCTGTAGACATAATGTTACTCTTCACTGGAACACAGGGGAACATTATACCTCGTCCTCCAAACTTTACTGTTGGCACTATGCATTCTCATACATAACGTTCTCCTGGGGCAGATCTAACAGGGCAGATATTTCAGAAAAACTGATGCGTGGCAAAGGTGGCATCCTGTAACAGTGCCAGTTTTTTTTTAGTTTTTTAAATTTTTTTTAATTTTTTTTAATACTACACGGAATTCTTAAACACCCTCAGGAGATATACTTAGATGTATGGGTACATACAACCACAACACAAAATAACATTTTTACACAGTCAGTAAAGGCAACCAGGGTACAATGGCACAACACATTTAAACAATAACAGTAGGCTACGCCAGTGGTTTTCAAACTCCAGTCTTGGTGACCCACAGTCCTGCGCAGTTCTCAGTATTCTCTACCCCCAACATACCTGATCAAGCTGATGAAGGGTCTGATAATCAGTCGATGAGCTGGATCAGGTGTGTGGGGGCAGGGAATAGCTACCACTGGTTTACACCTAAGAACACATTTGCACCAGATTTACAGTTTCTTACAGAGACTTACAGGGAGTTTTCACATCATACATGTAGTCACACACAGAGACATACATGCACACAAACAGAAACATGCACACATTTAAGCAGGCAAGAAATACCTCATGCAACATGATCACTTTATCATACTGTTCTTACTCTGTATTTCAAGATGCAATGGATCATGGACCCTGAAAAGACTTCACACGCTGAGGTATTAAACAAAACACTTTGGGTTTATCAAAGCAGAACTTGAAGTATGGAACAAGGTGATGGAAAGAGAATAAAAAAACGGAGATGAATGCCAGTCGACGGCCTGGTTTCTGGCTGGAGGAGTGCTGCGGGAGAAAAGTCCTTCCAATGCCGAATTTTTATCTTTTAAAAACATTTTATGCAGCACTTCAAGTATAAAAGCAGGAGAGACAGCGGTGAGAGCGGAGTGACAGAGCGCGGGTCATTTGAAACTGGGGTTGCGGACTGTGGTCAGGGTCGAGGGACTGGACCTCCGGAGCAGCCTGAGGGAGAGGATGAAGAAGCCCAGGCTCATGATCCCCAGCACCACCACCCCTGACACCAGAGCAGTGGTCACAGTGTCCAGCTGTAGGGAATGATCACTTGCTGAAACTAGGCGAGAGAGAGAAACAGAGTGACTTAGAGAGACTTAAAGGGAACACATCATATATTTTTGTTGTATTTTCAAGTCCACTTATATGGTTTGTTTGGTTTTGTGTACCAAAAACTGTCATAATTCAGTTTAATGTAGCCAATTCCAACCTCTCTTTATCACTTAGAACAGAATATCCCTTTTTGTTCATGTACTTTTAAGACTAGTACATGTAAATGAGCTCTGTTCTGGTTGGTGGTCCTGCATTGTGCCTCATTCAAAAAGCAGCATTAAAGTTAAACTGCTGTAGGCTGAAGGAGCAGATATATGTAAATGTGTCCCTTTTCATGACACCACAAAAACAATTCATTAAAAACGCTTTTGCAGCTTAATTTTCATATGTGCAGGAGAAAATAATCCCCTTAACAGTGCACATTTACGGTAAAGCTAAACCATATCTGTGCAACAGTTTTACAGAATGCAGAAATTAAGTAATTACGTAAATCATTTCTAGCCTTTACATTTTTCAAAACTTGCAATATTAATTAAAGTACAACACTAAAAATATTACATTTTTATAAATAAATGTTGTTGTTGCAAGAATATTAACAAATAACAATTTAACCACAGTAACAGCATTCAACGTTTAATTCCAGATGACAGTTGCTTCAGCTAGTATGTAATGCTAATGCTATACAGCAGAAGCCTTTATGATGAAAATCTAAACAATACTTCTGGGGAATATGCCACAGGAGGACTTCTTGCTCATAGCTTCTAGCTTTACCTTTTCACATTAAAAGAAAAAAAAATCCTACTCGAAACTAAATATACTGCTCTCTCCACATCCCCCTTAATTATATACTTTAACAACTCGTCTTGTACAATTTAGTATAAAGGCACAGATCAGCGCACAAAAAATTTGATAAACTGACTCCCAAACATTTCTAGGGGAATACCTGCCAGGTATGCAGTAATTCAGATTAAATTTTGTCTGAATAATTAATTCAACCACAGCCAATCAGCAACTGTGTTGAGATTAGGTGTGGCCCCATCATTTGATCTGGCTAGAAAATAAGGTCGGCGGATACTTTACCCTGGTGGTCTCCTTCACCAAGCTACCCTACTGTATGGACTGTCTAGTGAACACTTGAACATTTTGAAATGTTAACAGTGTTTACATACTAGATAAAACAATTCCTCGAGCAAATATGTGGGCTTATAAGATGGCCCTCATTATTGCTCTATCCCAGCTCTCAACACAGTGGAACCATGTAATGATACCTGTTGGTATCTAACGGTACCTGATACAGATTTGCAGTGTTCTAGGCCAGAAAGGATTAGGCTAAAAGACACAGGCAAATTGTTGCCCCTGTTCATGTTTCTTGTCAGCTGCATGTCAGTTGCAAGTTTGTTTGCAACTGAAACGGACACTTCACAAATTTCTTATTAAGTCTGTTGTGTTTTTAAACAGTGCTAAATGATGACAAAATGGTAATTCTGTTCACCACTGAACTGAATTCAGTTCAGTTTAATTAGTACAGCAGGTTTTACTACAGACACTGTCCCAAAGCAGCTGTACAGAAAATCACTTTCCTTTCCCCAATGAGCAAATTGAGGCCAGCAGAGGCAGAAAAAACTCACTACAAGGCTACAGAAGAAGAGGAACTTAAGAGGAACTGAAGACCACCACACCCTGGACGTAACAGTGACGTGTAGCACAGTACAAAGCACCGCTGTACTTCACTGTGCTGCAGTGAGAGTTCAGAGAAATACCTTCACTTTAACTTCATTATTATACTTTATTCTTTTAAACTTAATGAAATATACGTTTTCAGGTTTGGCATCATTTTACTACGTCTTCACTCACTCAAAACTCACTGTTTTCGGGCTGAAAGGAGGTAAAAAAAAAAGACTAGCTTAGCAATGTTAGCTGAGGTAACTTAGCATTAGCATCTGACTTTGTTTATGTAAAAGACTGACCGCCTTTCTCAGAGTTAATTTAAGCCACGCATCATCTATTGTAGCTTTACTTTAACACATTCGTGACTAAATGCTGACTTTCAGCACTGTTCAGTTTCTCAGCGTGACACAGCAAATCACTTTTGAGTTAGGAATTCAGATTAGGGTGACAGTCCATTATGATAATTTTCAATACTATTAATGTTTTTATTGAAAAACGATTTCAGCACGTATGTCACGTGTTATTACACTGAAAGTTGTTATTTTCTCAAAAATGAAATATCTGTTATTAAAATTTTCATATTAATACATCGAATCAAAAGATGTATAGCGGTTGGTCAATTTTCATTTTCTCGTGATAAAGCCTAGAAATAATAGGCAAAAATATGGCATGTAAGTGCTTTCATAGCGTATCTGTCATCAACATGATGAAATCATTTTACAGAGAATATGAAAAAACTGATCTCTATAGATTTGAAGAACTTGAAAAGTAATAATACAAATCTAAGGACACTTTTACTGACTTACCTTTCAGGTTGTAATCATCAAAAATAAAAGGAAAAAGTACAGAAGAAAAGTGACATTGTGTAACACAAGTGATGGCATAACTGCTTTTTTGGGATACAAAACCTTTTAACCAAAACAGAAATACTGTTAAATGATTAAATATGCGTCTAAAATGTTCACTATGACCTGATGTACAGATTTGACTGTCGGTCTTTAATGTGCATGTTGGTTAATGGTGTTAAACAAGTGTGAAACATCTGTCCCTGTGTGACACCATGTCACTGGTGTTACAGACACAGAGCGTGACACCAGTGAATCACTGATCAAAACAGAGGATTATCTGAAAATGGCAGCACATATGACTAGTAATTAGTAATTAATTAGAAATAATTGAATGAGTAATTATTCAATTAGTAATTACTTTTATTCATGAAATTGTTTTAAAGAAATATCACATACTGGGGTTTTAGAAAGTGTGACAGTGACACACAGAAGTTATTAGAATGTATCAAAGCTGTGAAATGGCACCTCTCCAAGTCTTCAGTCTTCTGATCTTATGGCTTAAAAAAGTAATTAAACTAGATATGAGCATCCTCAAAAAATGAACTGCAGTTTTCTGATAATACAAGTGACTAGAATATTCGGGACAAAATTACTATTCCTAATAAATTCTTTGGTTTTGATCCTGGAAATTTTTTTTTATTCTATTAATACTAATTCAAAAATTAAGTTAAAATTTGGTTGTGGGACAGCCTATTCTGCACACTCAGACTAGACACAAAATCACACAAATATTTTAAAAAGCACACAATTTATGTGAGTAATGCATTTAATAAACATTTTTTATAAACACTGCAAACATGTTTTGTATTTAAAACGTTTCTGTAACACCACATTCTGCCACCCTATTCAGAGAGAGACAACGTTAAGTGATGTGTTTATTTACCAGCATCAGCATTGCACTTCTACAGTATCTACTGCAGTTTAGGCCCCTAATTCTACACAGGAAAGAAAAAGAAAGCCCTTACCAAGCTGTGAGTTGTTGGTTGGAGTTTCATCTGCAAACAAGATGAAAAATGAAGGCATTGTCATAAGATAAGGTGTAAGATTTTAGTCTACTGACTACACACATGACATAGAACAGTGGACAAAGCAAACATTTGGGATCTTACCACCCCTGGTGATTATGGGGCCCGCGGTTATGACTGCATCTCCTGGGGAAGGAGCTGGAGCTGGACTCTCCTCCCGTTTCCTTCTTTTAGCACAGATCTGCAGAAAAATCGCATTTAACCCAGTTATCCAATCATTTCACCCTGATTGGGATGCTTACAGCCAACTGCATACAGTATCACACTGATAGTAAATGTATGATAGTAGCATTCAAAAGTTTGGATACCCTGGACTGAATGAATGTTTTTTACAATTGTAAAGACATTTTAATAAAATCTTAAATGCTTGAAATGTATTTCTAAGACTAATATAAATGCTGAAGTTAAATATACTGTTTATGAACTTTTATAGCAGAAATGTTACATTTTTGAAAAAGATTTTTTTAAACACACCTTAGCAGGTTTTGGCATGTGCAAAAGTTTGCAAAGTCTCAGAACTTAATTAACACATTAAGCCTTAATGGACTCATTTTGACTGGTTAGTCAATAGAAATTGCAATCTGACAATTTCAGAGTGTAATAAACTCTTCAAACCTTATGCTACTATTCAACAACCACAGGCTCCTCTAAGCAGCTGGCTGAGAATCTGTAAATTAAGCTAAATGAAGCCTACAAAGCAGAGTGAAGGCTATGAAAAGACACTGAAGTGCTTCCAGCTAGCAATTCCCACTGTCTGAAATGTCATTAAGAAATGGCAATTAAGGGGATCTGTAGAAATCAAGGCAAGATCTGGAAGACCAAGAAAATTCTCTGACAGAACTGATCATATGGCCAGAAGGGCAAAGCAAAACCCCCCTATGACAGCAAAGGAACTTGAAGGACTTGCAGGAAGGTTTAGCTGACACAGGAGTGGTGGTGCACAGTTCTACAGGGCAGCACTGCCTGTACAAACATGATCTGTATGGAAGAGTCATCAGAAGGAAATCTTTACTGCAAGATCACAAAAGTCAATGCCTGAACAACATCTAGACAAGCCAAAGGCATTTTGGAAACAGGTGCTGAAGTAAAAATGGAACTCTATTGCCACAATCACTGCGTTTAGAGAAAAAGGAGCAGCATTTGGTGAAAGAAACACCTTCTGAACTGTTAAGCACAGGTGAAGATCTATTATACTTTGGGGTTCAGTGGCACAGGAAACATTGTGCGGGTGGATGAAAGGATTCCACTAAATATCAGCAAATTCTGGAGGCAAATGCAACACAGTCACAAAAGAGGCTGGCTTCTACAACAGAGCAATGATTCAAACATTATCGAAACATCATTGAAAATCTGTGGGTAGGTCTTAAACATGCTGTGAAATCAAGACAGCCGAAGAAATTGCATAGAGTACAAGGCCTTTCCCGGATGCTCCTTTTATACCCAAACCGGCATCACCGGTTTAATATGTTTGAACATTTAACAACATTCCTACTCTTGAATTGCCTTGTTCTAACTTTTTTGGGTTAGAATGAGCATATGTTTGCAAAAAAAAAACAAAACTAAAAAACCTGATAAGATAAAATACTACATATCTTTTCCTTGTTCTGTTTTCATTCAAATACAGGTCAAAGTAGATTTATAAATTAGTGTTTTTGGTTTTAATTTGCATTTTACCTAGTATCTCAACTTTTTTGGAATAGGATTACAACATACAACATTCTGGAAAATATTTATATTTAAACAATTATATTTTAAAAATAACAGGGTACAGATTATAAAAAGAAAAGGTAATGTTATTATATCCAGAGATTTATCTTCTTACTGTGTTATGGTAATAAAAATTTGGTGACTTAAACGGCACCAAAAACTTTTAATTAATCAACCTGGCATCATTGTTTACATATGCAATTTTTTTTGGTGTCAAATGGCAGTCAAAGTTTTGAACTTTGATTTAGTTGATTAAGACAACATTTAGCTGTCAGAAATGAAGGACCTCGATTTGGAGATTTGGAGATTTGGATATAAAAATACTGAATTTGCTTGATTCGAACATGTACATCATTTCCACGTAATAGAACATATTACAACAAAACGATTATTGCCAAAAATAGGTTAATTGAAAGATGTAATTGTGTTGATGTCTTACATTTTATTCATGAAGAAATGATGTACAGATTTTTCAGTATACTTGTAGTCCAAACTTCTGACTGTATGCTGATGAATAATATATTTACCGGCATCAACATGGCACAGTCATCGACCCGGCACAGCTTTGTGACACAGTGCAGGAAGACAGTGGACATTTTCTGGTTTTTATGCTTCACAAAGCGGAAAACCTCAAACGCAAAGCGCCCCATCTGACTCTTCCCATTCTCAAAAACGGTCGTCTGCGGGTCTTTGTGACATCTGTTTGGAGAAGAGCAAGATTAGACTATAAATTAGAATGTGGTCAATGCAAGACTGATCTCTAAGCTCACATTACCAACACACACACACACACACACACACACACACACACAATCACACACACACACAAACTTTCTGCAAAAGGCCATTGTGGAAGATTTGTATGGTGAGTGGTCAGTTGAGCGGATAATGAGCTCTCCACTGGTTAATGTGCACCATTTAACACACCGTTTTAGAGCACGTGAAATTACCCGAAGAAAAGGTCATAGCGTATCTCATCTTTGGGATTCCCAGAGGGAGTGGTGTAACAGTAATCCATCAGGATATTCCACCTGCAGAGGGGGAAACGGCCATTTATTTTACTGATGGCAATCAAAGCTCTGAGCTGAAACAGTTTTAAGGTTGATTTAGACGCCACTTAGCTGCCAGAAATGAAGGAACCAGACTAGACTAAAAGGGTCTGCTAACAAAGAGGCCAGAATTCTCCTCACATTTTATTTTCAAATCCACCTTTATCAGGCACTGAATTAATTACAAAAAAATGCATTTCTATAAAAAAGAATATAAAAAGTCTAAGCTGCCATTAGAGAACTACTAAATCACATGAAAATGTCTGTAAATGCAGTTACCAAGTATATTTACAGTTATTTACATTCTTTTACACACAGCAATTTCTCATATACAGGTTGGGGAAAGGCTCGTTTTTTAGCTTCATAACTTCCATAGACAATTTCTCAGATATCTTACAAAATAGAAAAAGTGTAAATTAACAGAAAATGGCAGCTCTGTCGTTTCCCATATTTAAAAATGTGTGAAATTTACTGCAATTTGACTGTATAAATACACTGGAATTTCACAGATTTTTCAAACTGAAATCAATCATTAAGACGTAAACAAAGTCAGAGTGGTCTGATGTGAAATTCTCTATTTTGCTAGAGAAACTTACTGAGTCACATTTGTTTGCAACAGTTTTGGTAGTATTCAGACGTCTGAAGAGTTTAAAAGCCTTTAAAAGTTCCCTTACAGAAAGCGAGTACATTCTTATGCATGGTTGCTACGGTTACGAAGGGGTGCCTTATGCCTCAAATATTGTTTTTTAGACAGTTATACAATAAGGCTTGGTTAGGGTTAGGTTAAGACAGTACCCAAAGAAAACTTTCAGATGTATCACTATTTTGACAAACTCACATATGAGAATATTTGATAGTTTCTCACATATGAGAAATCAGAGTAGGTGAGTTTCTGTACAATGCATCAAACCACTCTGAATGACTTTATTTACATCTCAAAACTGATTTTTAAAAATCAGTGGAAATTCACTTAAAATGTATAAGGTATAGAACTTTATTTAGATGTTGAGGTAAAATGACAGCCTATTATTGTTTGTTCACCACTAACCATGGAGCACCCAAAATGTATGAAACAGTGAAGCCACACTGGTCTACACTGCAGGCTTAGATAGTGTTTATCATAAAGGGTGAACGGTACAATACCTCCTGTCTAGGTTAGTGGCCCTGACTGCCGCAAACACTCTGGTCTTCAGTGGCAAACCAGCCATGGGGACGGACAGCTGCTGAGTGAAGGACGAGTCCTGCGAAATAATTAAAATATAGATTGCTAACCAGTAAATGACCCTTTGAGGTCAGACATGAAACATTTCATTTAAATAAAACACCTACTGGTGTCTTTTATCACATCAATATGTGTGTAATAAGTCATTTCCAGCGGTTGAGAGATATCTCAGGTTAGAACTTTTTCTGCAACATTAACTGTGGGAACAATTAGACTTTAGACTTTCAGTGGGCTACTTGCTACAAATAGCCTGCATAGACATGCATATTAACAACGTGAACCCTAAAGTTAGTTGATCAGTCAAGACACATTTGGTGTCCGACGTTTGTTTCGTGTTTTGCACGAGAACTATGACGCTCATGTTGAGCTCTTAAGTTATCACAAACTACATGGTTTATGTGGTTCCTGACAGTGTAAGACACAGGTCTACTGTTGCTGAAATAAATCTGAAATGCACTTACATTGTACAGAATCAAGCTCAAGGTGCTCACAAACGTGCCATTGTTGTCTTTTACTGATATAGCAGCAGAAGATCTTGGACAAAAAAACAGAGATAATATACGGTTGTTACCACACCCTGCTAGAAAAACCAGCATAGACCAGCATGGTTGGTCACCAGCAAAACCGGCATATGTTGTGTTTTGGATGCCGGTATGCTTGTCAACCAGCATGACCACGCTGGGTGACCAGCTAAACCAACAACAGACCAGCTCTAGACCAGAATGAACCAGTTTAGACGAGCATGGAATTCACTGGGTCAGCATATAAAAGTGAACTGTGAGTTTATAGGTAATCAGAGATAATTTCATAATAATAAAGATCAAAACTGAGCAATAATTCCTCCCTAAACCTATTAAACTCATTCGTTAGTGGATTAATTGGTACTGGATAATAAGCCTTATAACTGGTGGCTGTGTAATAAGCCTGGAGAGTGAGGGGTTAAATATGCTGAACACTACAATCTAAAAAAGCTCGAAATACTTTACTGAGGAGCAGACTTACGAAGCCAGCTGAGAGTTGTTGACCAGGTACTCCAGAGGATAACTGCAGCTGAATTTATACAGCAGGCCAGGCAGGTAGCTAATGATGGTCGGAGGGTCGGGGGTGTCGATGTAGCCTGATACATTTCCTATCTGCACTAGGGACATATTTCCATAAGCATTGTAGCCCTGAGTTGTAGAAACCTGCAGAAAGATTTATGTTTATAACACGAATGCCATTCAACATAGGCTCATATAATAATTTCATTTTTTCTCTCTCTCTCTCAGTCACTCAGTGTTGTGGCCTTAGGATTTCACCTGCTTTATTTGCCAGAAAAAAGGTGCATTTTCTCTTACAAAATGTATTCAATCAGCCAGGACATGTTTGATGACTTTAGTTTGCTTCTTTAGGTTAGCACTGCCGCTACAAGACTAGTGTAATGCTAGCTAACAAGTATTGAAAGTTTAGGTTTGCACTACTAACTACTAGGTTAGGTTTGAGCTTCTAGGCTAATGTTGCTAGCAAGTAACGGAAATACCTCATCATTTTATGTTAGCATTGTGCTTCAAAACACCAGCCAAAAATCTACATTACACAATTTTCAGACTTAGCGTAAATGTATCAGACAAGACATGTTTGGTGTCTGAAGTTTGCTTCACTAGAGCTAAGAAGCTAATGTAGCTAACAAGTAATGTAAAACCTCATTAGTGTTGTGCTAACTGCATGCCTTTTCTGCTTTTTTCCCCACAAACTATTCCTATAAAGGCAGTTATTTCCCCATCCTTGTCACTTCATATGAGAAGCTGCAGCCTAACGAAGGTTTAAAACAACAGTGGCATTTTAAAGTATGTCTCAGCTGTAATGATAATCGGTGAGAAGCATCTGAACACTGTGTCCTGTGCCCAGAGCGTCCAGTGCGCCTCACCACCAGCGTGTTGCCGCAGGCCTCCAGCGTGCTGAGGCTGATGCTGAACAGCACCGCTGTGGGAAAGGTGTTGTTGTTGATGAAGCCTCGGCAGTGGGCGTCTGCGTGGCGACCGTTCAGGGCCAAGTCAGCGTCCGTGTAGCCGGAGTAGAGCACGGGGCAGAAGTTAATCTTCAGGGTGATGGTCTGCACTCCACAGTACACACTGATGTCCCGCTCACCTTCAATAAAGGATAAAAGACGAAGGGGGGGGGGGGGGGGGGGGGGCC